>JAVDBV010049821.1:0-11513 GCA_032619315.1 Piper longum
TCTACTCCGAATATATATATATATATATATATATATATATATATATATATATATTCGGAGTAGACAAGTAAATTCTCTACTTCATCGCCACTACGACTACAAAATGCAAATAATTCGATAGGGGAAACAGGATATTTAGTTTTTCTTTGAACTATTTTAAAAAAAACGTAACAGGATTTAGACCCGAAACGTTTTACATGGCAGCTGGCTTGTGAATATTAAACACTTAACATGATCGCCTGTATACAAGTAGCTAATTATAAATCGTTGTGAATTACTAATATGACCAATTGTAACAAGCTGCCAACATTTTAGCATCCTCGTTATATATATTAACGTCGCCTGCTCATGAATTATTATTGTTGTCTTCACTACAATTTTCTTCTTCTTTTATAAGATGTGATCGCCGGAGAGACGGTCGCTTCTCTTGGTCTATCCCATCTGTCGTGATCTCTCTCAGATTGTAGGTATTTTAACAAAATGGTTAGTACCATTTCAAAGGAGCGTTGAAATTAAGGGGGTAAACGAGCTAAGCCTCATCGCGAGTTTTTTACGTTTAGCTCGGCTCGCACTCATTAATTTTGTGCTCGAAAAAAATATCCGGCTCTAAATGAATATGTTCATTGAACAATAAATAGAGCTTGAATAAATAAGTATTCGGTTTAGCTCGATTCGAAACTCGAACTCGATATGTACAAACTTTAAAAAATATTCGGCTCGACTCAACTAGTAAACATTATTGAGGTCACATTGAACTTATATAGTGTTCAAAATTTTTTTTGATCTTATATAAGTCGAGCACGTAAATATTTACTAAGCTCGACCTCGACTCGAGCTCGACTCGAACCCAACTCAAACCAAACCCAAATATGATAAATTTTAGACAAATTCGACTTGACTCGTTTACATTAAAGTTTGGCTCGATTACATTAAAGCTTAGTTCGACTTATTTTATATCAAGTCAAACTCAAACACACCCCTATTTGGCTCGACTCAGCTCGTTCACACCTCTAATTGAAATAACCGATGCCAAAATAAATAAATAAATTAATGATCTAAGGGCAAAATAAGGTGACCAGCACGAGGAATACGAGCGTACACCGAAAATGAATGATACAGAAGCTAGTCCCGGGTCCTCAATACCTACATTTTGAAGCTTGATAATGCACATGGAATTAGTCACAATCAAACAAATTGTTGAGAAACACATAATCATGTAAGAAAAGTTCACTTCTCGGAAGAAAAAATGGACTTTGATAAAAATTCAGTTCTCGTAATACATAATTATAATAGATTTTTTATCCTAGTTACTTCCTTTCGTTATACGCACACGCTTGTACAGCAATCCGCATTCATTCATAATCTTAAATTGCCGTAAAAAGGTATGAATTGTGAACATGAAAATTTGTCAAAGACCCATTTGTGAAGTATTTTTACCCAAGTCCAACTTCGCACGCGTATTAAATACATACACGAGCTTCAAGGAATGCACTCGTTTGGTTCGTGACAGCCATACATTCGGCTAAGAGCAATACTAACCGACAGTAAATTCACCAGATAAATACACGATACTAGTATGGACGTTTGATACATCTATATATCGACTAATATATGCTGCATATTGAAGCCCATTCTGTTATGTTGGCCTTTTCAAACAGTTAATTCATAGACGATCCACCCGCTAGTAAATTCAACGTAAAAATTTATTGCCTAATACAAAACTTTTTACATGAATATTTTAGCTTAAAATAGCTCAGGAGGGATAGACTTAGGCGGGAAAGAAGAATGAAAATCATACTTAATAAAAAGAGGGTATGAAAGGGTACATAATAGAATAAGGATATTAGGTCTTACAAGGTCAAGAAAATTTTTTATAAAATTAAATAATTAATAATAATAATAATAATTAAAAAAAAAGCTCAGGAGAGATAACACCAAATTAAAATTTTCTTTTTAAGTTTAAGCCAGAAAATAAGGATTTTCATTGGCCAACTTTCAATTAGGGCAATGGACAGTGATCAACTTGAGCATCTACCACCTCCATCATTTACTGCTTCAAGCGCACCAATGGGCTGGCCCTTTGAGAGGTCAGTTATCTGCAAGGACTCCATCCATAACAACTGTGAGCAATTTCTATCGAAAAATGGTCAAATGAAAAACTTGATAAATGTTTCTTTCATATAACACATGGAGAAGAGCTAATCCACTAGAAGAAAAGAGAGAGAACATGTAAACCTCTTACAGTACATAGCCGGAAGAAGGAAATTCAGATAGAAATTAAAACTAAAGCTGTAATCACAATCAAGCATAGTAGGCTTGAAAAATGAGAGAGGATGAAAGAACTACCCGAGGGTCGACTGTGGTAGAGAGATGAAGGAAATTGCAAAGAGGATGGCCAAGGGGCTTGGGTTTAAGAAGAGGAGAAAATTGGGTGGGTGATAGCGATGGGTCGGACCAATAAGGAATATAACTGACCCGTCTCTCCCCCACCCGACCGACGTCATCCAAGCTGCCAACCCAGTATCCCACCGGGAAAGTCACCAATCACCACAGACATCCGACCGACGACGATTAGACTTGCAAACTAGTTAATTACCTTAAGATGGAGAAGGGTAAAAATCGGTGCTTATAACCAGTATTTGACATTTCTGTAGTACGTATGATTGATTATATTATATGAGTTAACTTTAGTGGTACGTAAAAGAAGAGGTAACCATATAACATGGTAACTGGGAGGGGGGGAGAGGGCATGACGAATGAATTAGATAAAACAAGGATAAAAAGGCTGTAAAGATTCTAAAATTGACATGAATGGGACATTTGGGGGTCCTGCTTGCCTGTATTTTTGGTTTTGGTTTGTTATGAATACTTCTCTTCTACCCTGACTTCCTGCGACAAAGTAATGAGTATAATCCATGATCGGGTCCAAGATCCATATATGATGGATCATCTCTTCCTCTCTCTTCACAACACCATACAGCATATCATGAAGTCAATGACGAGAAGGCCACAGCGGGCATGTGTTTGCCGTTGCGATGGGCACTTTATGCTGACAGGCTCCAGAACAGTGATGGTGATTAAAATGCTAAGCAAGCATAGGATCGATGAAGGCTACGTCCATAACATGGATTTGAGGGAAGATGGCCTGGGATCATGACCAGCAATTACGTGCTCCACCCACCAACAGAGTAGAGGAGGGAAGTTGAGCCAAGAATAGTCAAGAGATGAGAATACACATGAGGGGGACTTGTCGTTGACATCTAATAACTGGAACAGTGCCAGTTAAAGGTTAACAGTCCTCCACTCAGCTCCCCCCTCGGCCTCCCCTTGGCCTTCATCTTCTCTCAAAGGGCAACGATATCGCTTAATTCATGAAACATACGTCTTTTTTCTGGCCATGGCCACAGCAGCCTCTAAGCTTTTCCAATGTTTCTCCTTCCAATTTCGTGCCAATGTATGTGCATTTCCTCAAAAAATGAAAGATGAACACTATGTGCCCCGCAAAGAATTACCACCGTATGGCCCTCGCTAATTTAATGAAAAGAACATAGCAAGGGACCCCGAACGGCTCATGTCTCTCTATCTCCAATACATCAAATACGCCAGTCCAACGTCATTTTTTCCCCTTTCCTGCTGTTACATGACACCTGGTTTCATATTCATGGAGACTTTGAAGCAAAGAGGGATCTGTGAAGTGCCATCATTTGCATGTGGGGAGACTTTTTCGAGGAACATAATTGTTTGCCCTGTGCATTCTGCATGCTGGAGCACCTTGGTCAGGCGTCCACTACCTATTTCAAACATTATCCCCCGTGCCCCGCACCGTTCTGACGTCACCGATGACACAACATAACAGTATATTTTCATAAGCCAATCCAGCAATCAGTCTTTTCCCTATTCATCTTTTTGGTTGGTAATCATGTTGATTCTTACCGGTACAACATTTTGATGGCCAGGGAAGCAACTGTGCGATCTCCTTTTGGTAGGTCAAGGAAGCACAAGTGCATGTTCGGCCCAGAGCTTTCCACCGACGATCACATGGCGCATATCCGTCTGCCCCCTCCTTACACTACTTAACAACTTTCCATGTGGCTTCGAGCTTCTTCCTTTTCAATTCTTCCAAACTGGTCCATGGTCTTTAGCCCCAGTACATGAGACTCACTGAAAAATCTCTTTACATTAGATTTCATAATTTATTTTTCGATTGGAAACAATAAAAAATTTAAGAGAACTTTGTCGAGTTTGCTTAAGAGCTGCTAGAGTTTAATCTGTTTTCCTCAACAATAATGGATGCGTTGGAGAAATTCGGATCAGCTAGAGCTTAGGGCTTACCGTGACTAATGAATGACCAGCTAACATACCTTGCCCCACACTGCACAAAAGATTGATACTTGGCAGTTAGCGGCGCGCAAACCTGAACCACACAACATGCACTTCAGATGTTGCAGGCTTGGAGCTTACCCCCTCCATTTCCAACACCCCTTTTCGCTTTGCAATTATTCAATCGACAAAGATTTTAAAGGATAAAATTTTATCATCTTTGATTCAGTAGCTTGCACGGAAAATGAACTTTACTTTGGCCTCCTCATTGTTGTCTGCTCCTCAGTTTAATGGGCGGCCACATCTCCGTCCTCGGAAGCACTATGGCTCGTATATGAGGATGGATAGCAGTGGAGCCAGTCTAAAGGACGCATGGCCGTCTATCTCTTTTTCCCTCTTTGGTTCCGGCTTCTTCTTAGGTCCGCTTCTAGATGGTCTCCATTCCAGGGTCGAGCTCCTGGTTTATCAGAATGGCTCCATCCACATCGGTCCTCTTCACACCAACATTTGGGTGCGTACTCTAGATAGCCCGCACTTAATTTTACTATAACAGTGTCACAAATGCTTCTTTTCATTAAATCACCCCACTGTGTCAAGGTTCCTCCCCTGCTCGGAGTATTTTATTGCACCGTAGGCATGGTTCAACTGTTTCTAGACGAGCAGCTGCCTTCTAGAACACAGATTCCAAGTCAGAAAACAGCATCTTCACTGATGTAAGTTTGGGTTTCCTCTAAAAAAGAGTTTCGTTTCGAGTTCATCTACCAGCTAATATTTAACCATATATATCCTCTTCCGATAATCAATCTCATTTAGCCATTTTCCAATCTAAACAGAGCTCTGGTATTGTTCATCGAGCTAAGTGCTGAAATGTTCAAAGCAGGAGTGCCAGACAACATAGAGGCGTACACACTCTTTGCATTGGCAGAGATAATTTGGTTAGTCTTGGATGGAACATGGCAGGGCTTCGCCTTAGCTTCTTTGATTGGAGTAGCTTGCCCGGCGGCTGAGATCCCATTGATGAAGTAAGCGAGTTTAACTTTATTAAACAAAAACTTCAAGATGAGCAGTTATCTTCACGCTGCTCTAAGGATGAATTGATTCATTCTTGCAGGTTTTTTCACCTCTGGTCCTATCCCCATGCAAACATCCAACTCTTCGGGGAGGTCACTCTCTTCCCTATATTTACACGGCTCGCTCTTGTCTCCTTGGCCAATCAAGAGAAATTCAATAATGTCCCCCTTTTTTTTCAGGGATTGGTCACTTGGACGATCACATGTTATTTCGTATATACACCATTCCTTATCAACTTAGCCCGCTGGTTGAAATCGAAGAAAAAGGTAATAGAAGATGAAAGCTCCTGATATGCGATGATGCTCTTGGGCTTCCATAACACTTTCTGGAGAACCTTTAATCCGTGAGTTATGTGCACTAGATTAATCCTTCTTCTTCAGGTAGTCGTCCCACAACCTCCAAATCTTACACAATGCAATGACGTGTGCTTCAACCGCACACTCTTCAAGCAAATACATTCTCTTCTGATGATCATGGCCCCATTAAGCAACTTTACAAAATGATATAGGCATTCATGTCAACAATTAGAAACAGCTTATACAGTGAATTGTGGTTGGATACATGACCACTATAAGTAACAGATCATATTACTTCAATAAACAAGACTAACTGGTGAATATCATGTTCACAATGTCCGGAAATTTCTCTTTAATAGCAGCTTTAATTCCAGATCCAATGGAGTCTGGACCGACATATTTGGCAGTGCAACCCCCGCCTTCAACTGATACAACTTCCACGCTATCACCAAAATTCTTAATTGCAGATCTCAATATGTTGAGATGATTGTCCACTCTCTGTGAGAAAATACGAATACAAATGAATCATCCTTCTCTAACAGTAAACTAAAATTCTTAACAACGAAGAACACTCACTTCTGCCGTGGTTTCACTGTGTCTCTTCAAATACTTGCTTGATATCCTTAATAGCTTCCCCAAATTTATCTTTCAACACCTTCTAAATACCCATTCTCATGGCTGTTGTTGAGCGCGGACATGTCCCACATGCACCTGCTCATAGCTAATTGCCTTATTAAGTAAATTTCACGAAGACCAACTTGATTATAGCTTTCAGAATTCGATTGATAAGGCTTTCAATTATGTCCATCCCGAATGGACAAAAGCAATAATCTTCACTCATCTCCATCCACAATATAAACGGGAATTTCTTAATAAACTTAGCAAAAACATTATCACATCTATAATTACTGCAGAAAATTACACAAATGACTGGCAGCTGAAATTGGGCAGAAATTCTTGAGAGGTTGCATTTAACGCAATAGCAAGGGGGAATAAGAACAATGCTTCATTAGTTTCAGAAAGAAACAAATTCAAATATCAACCTCAAGCAAATATTATTTGTTCACAAACACGAAAGAAACGGCCAAAGCTATGAAGACAATTGATTAACTTCACTCCGGTAGTTTTGCTCATATTATCATCATCTTTACTCAATGCCAAGAGAACGCTTCGTAATGGACCACTAAATTTTCAAGGAATTCTTTCTTGATTCAGGCATTTTAGGAATGTTTTTTTCTTTTAAAATCAAAGGATTCAGGTAATCTTTGGCAGAATTTGATACTCCTTACTCAATGCGATATTTCGGAAAGGCTTAGAACTTCGTATTCAGATTCGTTACAATTTCAGAACTAACAAACAGTTAGTAATGCGAAGTGAAAAACTGTAAGTGTAGCCTACTACGTTTCAATTTCTAAATGCAAAAAAACAGTGAACTCGACTACAAAATCCACTCTCCATGGATAAAAAAAAGATACGAATTTTGGAAGATGCTTAACCCCTAAGGTTATTCAGCAACATTACAAAATTGAAAACATTTGAATAGGGGGAGCTGTTCGTTAGAGTGACTGAACTGATAAACAGGTTAGTAATTGCGAACCTTGAAGCTTGAGTAATACAACGCCGTCGGCAATTAGGTAGGGTCGGACGTCCTCGAGGGCCAAGTCGACGTTATCCGCCGTCAGTTCAAAAGTCTGGGCAGAGTAAAGCCCTGAAGACCCAGGCGCCGAACCGGTTCTGCTGGTCGGTCTCGGCGAGCTCGGACGGCGGCGCTGGGAAAAACCGCCCCGCGGCTCCAGCGTAGGGGCGGGGGTGCGGGAAAGAGGGACGGAGAGCGGGAGATGGAGAGCCGAGGGATTGGGGAAGAGAGATGGTGGGGAAGGGACGACGCCGCCATTGGTTGATTTCGCAGTGAAGTATGAAGTATGAACTGCTATTGCGTCCTCTCCGACATGTGTGACCAGAAGCGAAATGAGGCATGTAGCACTTAAAAATATTTACTACTCATACATTCGATTACAATTTTTTCAAAAAAAAAAATGATTTAAAGTCGACCATGACCACTGCAACTTTATTTTTTTTTTAAAAACGTTCAAAATAATAGTCTTACAAAGATTAATTATATTTTATTTTCTTATTATACGAGTATAATGATAATACATATATTAGTTTTTCAAAATCATATTTTTATATAATAGACCGTATTAAAACTAAAAAATAATAATTAATTATGTGGAGATTGAAGCTACCTCAAAATTAACTCTGATTCAAATCAAATCAAATGTATTATTTGTTTTGATTTTAAGTGATAAGCAAAAACAGGATGACATGATAACAAATTTTAATTTTATAAAGCCGGCTTTGTATTCCTTCTATACACTACAAGACAGTGTACCCGCCGTGGAGGTGATTGTATTCCAAATTTATAAATGGTAAATAACAAAGCCAGCCGCAGGGTCATGGAGCCCACAATAAACGGGGCAAGAGCGTCTATTTGGTACAAAAAATGTTCATTTCAGTTTTCTGTTTTAAGGTTAAAAAGTTTGGTTTGGAAGCTAATGGAAGGACGCCAGCCAAAGAGGCCTTCAGAGCCTATCCTCTTTATTTTTTTTTAAAAAAACTTCTTATGTAAACAATATTTATTCGTTTTTTTGAGTCTAAATGAGTTTAGAATTAATTTTATCCTTAAACAACTAAATAGTTTTTAAATACTCTCTAATGGGTCAAATGAGCCACGATAAAATTTTGATTGCTTGCAACTTACTTTTGTTCGTCTTCAAAGTTCATTCCCAAAGCAACCGGACCAAATCGAATTAAAAAAAAAAATCAGTTTGATTTCTAAAATGTGGAACCACGGCCAATTCAGTTTAAAGGTTTGATTTCCAGGACCAATTTCCTGCATCAATATTTTTGTTTCTCCTACTTTTTTGTTCCTGCCATGTAAAATTTGGAAACGATATGTGGTCAATTTAGCTTTTTTAACATATTGTTATATCTTTATGATTGGTTGAGCGTGATTTATTCTCAAATTGCAAAATAGACAATCCCATGAATCATATGGAAGAGAAATTAGAGCTTTTGGTTGAATTGGAAAGCCAGCCATTCGAATGAAGATTACAGAGGTTATTGATTTGAAAGGAAAGTTTGCACAATGTATGTATCTGCAAGCTCAAGAATTTAAGAAAATAAATGCAAAAATGCAAGAGGAAAAACATATCATCAGGGGGATGAACATGGGCATTGAGGAGTTGGATGAATCCCTCTCCCGGCTTAAGAGGCTTAGAAAGAAAGGAAAATCCAAGTTAGCGGAGCTATGAAAGTGGTAATAGAGATTTCTCAAGTTTATGATAAATGTAGCCAGCCAGTATCGATCAGATGAGAGAATTGCTCCAATTCAAGAAAGCATTTCTAGTTGTGTGCAAATCAATGCAGGCTTTGATTCGATAATTTATGAGAGACAGCAATTCCTTTCCCGTCTTAAAAGTGTAAGAGATAAGGAATTTAGTGTGGTAACCCAACTACAGAAGGAACTGGAAGAGTTAGGCAAGGAGGCTCAGAAATGCAGACTGGATTTCATCAAAGTTGCTGCAGCCTCAATGTAAATGGTAATTTTTTCACAACATAGATGCATTTCTTTTCCTTTGTTCTTGTTTTGAGCTATCTAAGGTAGTATTCAGCATGGCTTCGAACTTCTAAGAGAATCAATTCTGTTTTACTTCTTTTTACTTAATAATGCTCAAGTCATGTTGCGTACTTGCTATGTTCATTTTCGTCATCATTTAACCACATGATTGAATGCGGTCTTTGTCAATGTTCTGTATTACATGTATCTTTGCTCTAATGTGGCATTTTGTGGTCAAGTGAGAAAATATAAATTTGAATACTGGAACAGTTGGATTTCTGTGGACAGATCAAAACGTTATTAAAAGGTTTAAAGATTGAGAACGGAGCAGTATTGAGTGATGAATGAGATAGATAAGCTTTCCTATAGTTTTTGAGAGAGTGTCACGGGAAAGACAAGCATACTGTTTGGGTGGGGCTTAGGATATTGGCTTATAATGTATAAGAAGTCCTTTTCTAGGGCAAGAATTTGGTATATGTGTACAAGTAAATAAAATTAAATGGCATAAACTAGAAATGCTATTGTGTAGATAGGTTGAAAATGTGATGGTGTAGTGGGAAAAGGGAAAATGCTAAAATATCTTCTCTCTATGTCCAAGTAAATGGTTAGTTGCATAATTATTGAAGTACTAAAGGAGCATTTGGCTGAATTTTTGCCAGCAGATTAATGCTGTTGAAGAACAGTTGGTCATTTAAAGAAGTTGGTTTGTAGATGAGACTTTCTAAGGTGTAGGGTTTTTAATAATCAGCAGCAAGCTTGTTTTCTTGTCTGCAGATCACACAAAAAAGGAATGCCTACTTCTTGAAATTTTTGGTGTGTATATTATGTTCACGATTTCATGTAAATTCACTAGCTGTGTGGTCGGGTGCTTTAATTTAGCTACTATTTTTTATGTGCTAAAGGAAAAGATGAGCTGACGGGACAGCTAGAGGAAAAGAGACTATTTTTTTTAGTCTCTTTGACAAGGGCTGCTTTCTACTGATTTAACTCAATGGTTTTCCTTTCATTAGTGTTTTACTTGAATGGAAGCTGGAAGCCTGCAAGCGATCACTGATTTATAGCTGATAGCTGTTCCCCCAACAAATATGGAGGGTAATCATCCTTTGTAAAGGCACTTGTCCACCTTTTTCCTGGCAATGGCGTTAGTTTTTATTGCGTAGAGGATTTTGCCAAGAAGTAGAAGTGAATAATGATAAGTGGAAGAGTGCAAAACATCTTCATTTCTGCTTCTGTTTTTTAACAGTTAATGTGATTTTATTTCCTCCATTCAGAGCTGTAGGTGACGAGTTTTTCTGGGTGTTCAACTGAATCCCTATTGTTCCCTTTTATGGGTATCCGTGTTATATTTTTGCCCTTATTTATGTTCAATTTTATAATTTTAATTTTAATTTTTTTAAGTGCATGATCTGTTACATTGAAATTCCCAACATGAACTAGGCTGTATGACTCAAAACGATGCAAAAAAGAGAAACAATTCAAAGTCGATGCTATGGCACTCCTAGTTTCGTTTACGCTGGATTTATCTTATTGAAATTGGTGCTTTATTATTTTTATTTCAAATTTTTATCTCAACGCTGTTGTGAAAAACGGGTAATTTTTACCAAAGATAACTAGTTCACTGTGAGAACTATTACCTAGATGACAAGCGTGAAAACTATTGTACTAAATAATTACCCCAAGATAAAATTCCTAAGAAAGTTGATGGGACACGATAGTCCGCTTAAAAACTAACTCTTAGACAAAATTTTATCAAGACAAGTAATATAAATAACAAAATAATTAACACCAACTATACCTGACAATAGCTATTAAATAGACACAAAAAGAAAAGAACAAACACCAGAATTTAACGAGGTTCGGCAATTGCCTACGTCCTCGGACACTACCAAAATAATATTTCACTAAAGAGAAATATTACAAAGAGAGAGAATTACTGATGGTAGAAAATACAATTACTACCAGTAGAAAGGGAAGTAGGTAATTCAAAATTACCCTTGGGATGAATAACTAAAGAGGGGGAGGGCCCTATTTATAAAAAAAAACTTCTCCCCACTTCCCTCCCAAAGTGATGTGGGATTTTGCAATCCCATACAACAATTCTCCACCTTGACAAAATCCCATACAATTCTCTCACAAATCCAACTATTAGTAGTGTCTACAAATTCCAGCTTTCAATTTGTAACAATATTGACCAAGTCTAAACAATG
>JAVDBV010049822.1:0-10283 GCA_032619315.1 Piper longum
CTCTGATCAGATGGTCATGCGGGAACCCTCGACCCTTGAAGGACTTTTCCCGACCAGATTGCAACCCAATCGCTGCCCCGGCCGGCCGAATCTTAACCCACCGTCGTCACCACTATTCATGTCGCCAACTTTGTCTCAAACTTCAGGCTTGTCTGCCATGAACGACTTAAAGTTTAAATTTTTACTTTACTTCTTTTCTTTCTCATCAATTTGAGATTTAGTTGTTTCTTATTGATTTAAGACTTTAAATCTCATTTTTTTAATCAATTTTTATTGTCAATTTAACATATGTCGTACATGGAAATTAAGAAAAAGAAAGGAAGAAAAATTACCCGAACAAGGAGGAAGACAGTGCCAATCTGAAAGAAGAAATGAGGATGACGTCCCCCCTTTTTTCCTCCTTTTTATAATGATATAAAATGACGGCTAGGGTACGTGGAAGCACCATTTCACCGTAATACTTTTAACCGGGTAATTGGGTAATTGACATGATTCACTTAAACATTTAAACGGTTACACGGTATGGTTCACTTAACCGGTTAAATGGGTACATAGTATGGTCCACTTATCTGGTTAAACGGGTAGATCATGCTTAACCAGTAAAGATAATTATTTAAAAAAAATAAAATTTCCCACGTTCGATCCCACCGCGTCGAACATTATTTTTAGTTTATTTATTTTTTTATAATTTATTTTTTTTCTGGGTCTTTACACCTTGTGTGTGATTATATTTATCACTAATTTGTGTTTGAGCTATTTTCAGGCAAGCAAGCCTAACTATTTTGTGCATGAATTCTCCAAGTCCCATACTCTTGGAACTGAAGGATAAAATTAACACAGGCAGGCTAAATCATGTTACATGTGCAGGTTCCTAGATCAAAGAAGAAACACAGGTTGGAGGAGGTTTTGCATTGTTTGATTTTGCAAGAAAAGGCCCATGGGAAGACCAGTCAAACCATCAACCTAAAGAATGAAATAAATAGGAGATGAAGTGATCCGTGAATGTGATGGGAACGAGGTGGAACACCTCTGACATGTTTCTTCGTGATAAATTCATAAAATGTGAATGCTCTGCATTTGTTTGGATAAACTATGACTTTATATAGCATGTGAAATTTTCCCGTGTCCTTATAGGGGAGACTATAGATTATTTCTCAAGATCTGAAGTCACTTTTGTAACTTGGGCTCATGTAGGATGTCATATTTGCATGAACCTAGCCTTAGGAGTTTGTACATATTATTTGTGTCATCGTGTGTTTTTGGATGCACATTAGATTCCCTCAAGTGCTCTATCTTTTGACACTATCAGTGGTTTAGTTTGTCATGTAAGTCAGCTTTATATTTTAAATAAACAATTTAAGATTTAATACTTTGGTTTGATGCATGCTAGGAGCCTAATTTGGGTGTTACAAGTTTAGTATTAGAGCCTTCTCTTGGTCAATTAAGATGGAAGACTTCATTGTTGCGTGGTTTTGTTGTAAGCTTCCTATGAGTTCCAAGTCTCCTTTGGCTGTTGTGTTCTTTGTGCCCTTATTGTGTGTTTTTGTTTTCTGTTCATTGCTTGCATTTGGTTGTTGTTTCTTTCCTTTACAGGTCAACATCTAGCCAGTTTGGTTGCAGGTGAGTGTGTGATGGTGTAGAAATGCTTCCTTGCCACACTAGGAATGTTAAAGTGGGAAAGAGATAGTTCCTCCTCCTCTTCAAAAAATAAATAAATAAAGAAATAAAAAAAAAAAGAAAACAAAAGAAGAAAGAAAGTGATGAGAACTCATCTCGAAGGCTGGACATACATGGCACACCCATTTTCCAGACAGCGAAGACTTGTCAAACTGGTCATGTAGCTACAATTGGATAGGGGCAGTGGACACTTTGGCCAAAATCCTTATGTAGAGAAGAATTAACAGACTAGAGGGCACATTGGTGCAGGGGTTAGTGCCACCTCACCACCCAATGTGTAGCTATTTGGTCGGTATCACTAAGACTAGACATGCGTGGTTGAATATGGACCAAGCTTGAGTACAAATAACCGCAAAATCAAGGTGTGGAAAACAGAAGAATGATAGGGAGATGGACACTGGGGACTGGATGTCATCGACAAGTGTCACATGAATCATCCCTTGTAAGAAGGAGAATAACAAGGATATAAGGATAGAAAGCCAGATACAATGCATAGCAAGGTAGAATGAAGTTGGCAGACTATTGATTTTGTGATTAGCTGGCAGGTGTGAGCTTTCAGACCCACTAAGGATTAGAAGGCAATAGCACGACCATCGATCATGTAGCATGCTAGCCGTCCAAGCAGCACGACTACCATCTGAATGGAAGAAGCTACCATTGGGCGGGACCCAATAGGCAGTTGACAGAAACAACAGATGGGAACATCAGGTAAGGATCATGTAGGAAATAAACCAGGATAGAAGCATGAAATGTCATGTTAGAGTGGCAGCGATCACAAAGATGATCAGGAAAATAGATGAATAGAAGGGCAGACAAGTGGTTGTGCAAGAAACTAGTGATGAGATGAGCAGGTCTTGAGGTGAGATGGGCAGATCCACACAGCTTTTGGTGAGCTCCTCTGCCGTTTGTGGTGTGGTTTGATGTAGTTCTATGGTGTACACCCTACATCATAGACAACCAACTTATTTTTGGGTTTATCCCATATCGTTCATTGATGATGTTGGTGACTTGTATATAGGCTAATGAGAAAGCCTTATTCCTTGAGCTAACTTTTGGATTAAAAGAGGCCCATGACATTTATTGCGAGTTTCTTTTCGTTGTTTCAAGTCCTTTTCAGAGGTCCAAAGGGCCAACAGTGGTATTAGAGCCAAGTGGGCTTTAGTGTTCGCCTACGCCAATTGTGGAAGTTTCCTTTATGGGTTCTACTTGATAATTTAAGATGAATTTGCTACGTGATGGTATGTGAGTTCCGTCAGATGAAGGGGAGATTGACAAACGATAATAATTTTAGTGTGCTCGATTTGTGAAGGGGAAATTGTTGGGTTTATCCCACATTGGTCGCTAATGAAGTTGTTGACTTGTATCTAGGCTAATGAGAAACCCTTATTCCTTAAGCTAGATTTTGGATTAAGAGAGACCTATTGCTAGTTTCCTTTGGTTTTATAAGTCCCTTTTAGGGTCCAAAAGGTCCAACAACTATGACTTTTACAACCTTGCTCGTGAGTCTATTATAGTGGTAGTAGCTGAGTGAGTCAAGATAGAGTACTATAAATTGATACAAGATGGCTATTTACACATCATAGATGAAAGGATGAGATACATATCAAACATCATTATGGGCTCCCGTTGGCCCAAGGTGCAGAAGTGGTTGTCCGGGATGAGTGCTCCTCATCCCCTAGAATGTGTATAACTAATACTCAGCCGATAATCACTTGTCTACTATTTATTGATTACACTAGAGTCGTAGGAGCCATCCTTTGGGATGCTTATAGTGTTGCTTCCGCGATGATATCAGATCCACGATAGATGACAGTTTCAGCACTTTGGAGTGACTAGTCCTTGACCTCCCTATATTTCATGCCACCTAGCCTTAGTATACACATCTTACTATCTATTCCCATAGATATAGACTTAGTAGATACACCTTCTAGGCAGCCTCCTTGGGATTGGAACCCTTTTAGGTCTTCTTAATGCTTTAACTGAGTATACCCTATTATATTTTAGCTTTCAAGGCCAGTCATAATACCCATGTTTGTAGTACATTCCATAGCACAATTGATTGTTGTGTGGTCAGCTTGACATTCATACCACCTTGTGGCTTAAGGCAATGGTTGAAGTTCCTTTTAGATTACTATGTACCATGAGCACACCTGGGAGTACATTCATTTGCTCTTGTTGAAGGTGAGTATGAGTATATACTCTTGGTGCGCATGTGTTGAGCATTTGTGGTTGTTGCATTAACACTTTTAGTGTGGGTCTAGTTGTTGGGGCTGGTAGATTAGTTGGTTTCCATGTTGTGGCTTGTGTTTGGTAACAACTTTGTGGTGTGTTGTGGCAATTACCTCTGCTATTTGTGGTGTTCCCTCCTTGCGTTGAAATTTTAAGGCAAAAATTTTTTATGGAGGGAAGGTAGTAAAACTTGGCCTGTTGGCTCAGTGTTTTGTGTTTGGTGTGTTTTTGGCTCAATCTGAGTAGCACATGGTTGGTTGGTTCAATTGGTCTGGTTCTAGGAGGATCTCTGTGTGTTGTTGTGGGCTTGGGCATTGGGCGTATCCGTTGTCCAGTTTTCTAGCCTACCCCGATTGCCAAGCTAATGACATGTGTTTTGTTTGGTTGTGTTGTTTAGCTTAGCATCGTGTTTGCACATATTTGGTGTGTGCCACACTTTTTATGTTGCGTTAGGCTAGAGTTGTAACACATGCATTTGGGCATATTCTTAGCCATAGTCGAGCCCCCGAGGCTCTCCTTTTCTTCCTTTCCTTTCCCTTCCCCAATTTCCTTTCTTTTCCTCATTTTATTATCCTCATTTTCCCTGTCTCGACATGGTGCTAGCCCAAGGGTGCCCATTGGCGCCTTTGCGAAGTGCACGTTGTGCAGGTGCACACTTTGCACTAGCACAACAATGCCACTTGCGTTGACACGAAGTGAGTGGGGAGGGGGGTATTTCCCCTCACCTTATCGGCCCTTTTTCTCACTTTTGTCCTCCCTTCAACCTTAGCCAACACTGCCCTTCCCACTTGGTTGCCATCCATCCCCCGTGCAACCATCCTCCTCCTCCTTTCACCTTTTGTAAAACCCTAACTTCGGGTTAGGGTCTTATCCTATTATAGTTTTTCCAGTTCAGATCTGTATCAAGTTGGTTAGAATGAGCTTGAGCCAGACTAATTTTCAGACTTTAAGTATGTGGTCAGATGGCCGTATGAGCATGTTATAGTGGCTGAGTATGCCCAACATGTAGATGATAAGAGTATAAGTTATCAGTGTATATGCGGGGTATATAGATGATTTGTATGAGTTAGCTAGGGTTTTAGGCTTAGATTTAGGCCGTTGTAGCATTTAGTATCTATTCGGGATTTTCATGGTATCTCATTTACATGCATCATAGGGATTTTGGATCATCAGATTGTGCCCCTATGGGCCCAGCTTGATTGAGGACCAGATTTTTTTACTCGATTGAGTTGAGGGTTCGAAGCCCATTTAACTTTCTTACCTCGATTCCTGCGTATAGAGTCACTTTTACGACTTGAGTCAATTTTAAATTTGGACGGTCTCGATCCGAGCTTTCCATCCATATGTATAATGCATATACCCATAGGTGGGCCCACACTAGGCCACAAATTGTCAGATGCCCGGATCATGCTACTTGGCATGATCTGAGCCTTCCACACAGCCTTAGCTTCATGCATTGATTTCTAGCAATTTTTCGTGTATTTTCGGAGTTATTCACCCTTAGCGTCACTGCCACTTTGGCTCACCACCAGCGAGACCTTGGACCTCTTCCAACCACTGGATTGGGTCATGACAGGCTATCGGTTTATGCCCACGATCACCACCGGCACTGCCCCAATCGCCACTGGCGATGGCATTTTTGCTATCAATTTTTGCTGCTGCCGCCACCCTTTTGGGCCATTTTTTGGCTCTGGTGCTTGTCCTTCGGCGAAGTTGACTACCCCAAAAGCTTCATCTTGCCAATATCTCCATTTTGAGACCACCCATGACCATTGCCATGGCCGGGATCACCGCCGTTGATGTCATTGCACCCACGATGATTTTGCCCTCTTTCTGGCTAGTCTGTGGCAAATTTTGCCGTTCGTTACCACCAGCAACTCCGCCTTGATGCCCTCTGTTGATCTCGACTGGCAACAACCTCAGCCACTCCACCATCAGGATTTTCCCGCGATGGGAAGTAGCTGCCCTGTCTAGCTCGTTTGCCTGCATCGCGTTCCCCTCCCTGTGTTTGCGCAGCCGCGTCCGCCTACCTGATCTTGTTCAGTTGCCCCCTAGCCCATGTTGAAGTCCACCAGCCAGTTCATGTCTTCCCAGTTGACCTTGCCCATTTTCCAGTTAACCCAGACCAGGTTGGTTCAACCCATTCGACTCGGTCTGGTTCAGCTCGGTTCGATTTGGTTTAGGTCATTTTCGTACTGTTTTCATCTCTTTTTGCACTGTTTTTGGTAATTTTAGAACCCCTACATTAGTTTAAATACATATTCACACTATTTAGCATGTTTGGATTTTATGACTATTTTTCTTTATTTATTAATTATTTTATTTATTTATTTAAATATTCACGATTATTGATTTCTTATTATTTATATATTTGTTGAATATGATGAATGATTATGTGGCTAATTATTGTTATTGATAATGTATTTATTTGTTGATATTATTTTTAATCATGCATCATATAGACATCAGTATTTTACTTAACACCTAGTTTTGATGTAGGTTATGGAGTCCGAGCTCACCGTAGAAGTGTCGATGCGCTTGGAGCTTGGACCATAGGTCTGTAGGACTCTCCTTTTTCTTGATCTCTACTTGACTCCGTGTGTGTCGAGTTTAACTAAGTTTTAGCGTTAGGATGGCATCAATAGTGTTTTATTAGATCCCTCCGATGTCGGGCCATTTAGCCTTGTTTTCTATACATGTTTAATAAAACTACAAGGATGGGATCGCTTGTTGGTTTTCGAGCTTAAGCTCTAGAAATATATGATACAAGCTTTTTCCCTAAATCTATTATATACGTATGCATATTTTTATGGATTTCACGGATAAGAGAGTGAGTGGTATAGAAATATGTATAGACCACACTAGTACTCTTTCAAACCCTGAGGAAGTGTGGTGTCTAAGGGTATTGTGTAACACAACATATTTCCAGAATTTGCGGCACTAAGTATTGTATGTATGAATATAAAGTTCCATAAGTTTCCATGGGTAACGGAATACCCATTTCCCAGTTTGTACTGGTTATTTTTTGAACCAATAATATTTGTAACTGACATTTTTCATATAATATATGTAGGTCCTGCAAATCTTGAGTTCACTTTGGTGGGAGGACAGATAAATACTACACACACTTGAGCTAAGCTTTGTTATTTTCTTTCTTACATTTATTTGTATTTGATGCATTTTGACTCATATTTAATAATGTATTTCATTCTCATGATGCCAAGCGGGTTGTTTTGATCTATTTTATCAATCGAGTTTTATTGACCAACAACTTTAAACATGACTCGACTCGATCGTAACATTTCTGATTCAGTTCTTAGGAGAACCGAAATCAGGGTGTTACACCTTCCCTTTCCCTCTTCTTCCTCCTCCTTCTCTTCCCCCGTCGTGGTACGTGCCTTCTCCCATCTTCTTTTCATTTTTTGTGCACACTGATGATGCATGTATGTAGATTTCTATGATTAGACATGTAAAAACTTAGATCGTCGTCATATGATGTAGATATTCTAGCTTTTTGTTGATTTTGTGATAAAAATGTGATTTATTATATGTTGTGTTTTGACTGATAAAATGTAATAAATATTCTTGTTGACTTAGATTTGTGAAATCCACAGACTAGTCTACCTGATAACAGTAGAAACTATAGAAAGATTAAAATTTTATAATTCTTTATTGTGTCCACGTGACCTCGTTTCACATGCCAAGTTGATTAAATAATTAAATAGTTTAAATAATAATATTTAATCTCGTATTTGGTTGTGAATTTATCATGGTGTGAAAATTTTAAGTTATATGGTAATTAACTTAATTACCTTACGAAACTAAATGATATAAGATTATTTAATAATGATAATCTTTGATTTACGTGCGTGGGTAAGAATTTGACTTGAGAGCTTTCAAGTTCTCCAAATTTGAAGCAGTCACACCAAAATTACCTTAGGGAGTTTAAATAATTGACCCAAATTCTTAACTTACTTTTCATAATTTTACCGAGATCTTTTTCTCAATTAGCATCTAGCTATCTTAGATAAATTGCTCTGAATCTTATAGGTGTTTCAATATCTTTAGTTAGTTTTAAGTACTTGGGTTAAATTCCAAAATTTATTTCATAATGCATAGATATTTTGCATCACTTTTTGTATTTTTTTATAGAATCTATTCAATATGATGATACGCTCACATGTCAATGATGTGTGAAGTGCGATTAATTTCCTGCTTCTTTGCATGCCAGGTCATTTGCTGCATCTAGGATTATTTGCATATCATTGCACACACACGTCATGCACATCATTGGATGCACACATCATATAGGGTTATAGGGTTTGAGTAGTGGTCTGCATTTGCTACGCTGTGCGGAGTCAAGCACAGTGAGCTAAGATGTAGAGCTTGCCTCACAGGTCTGTTAGGTCTCCTCTTTGCTGGATTTGCTTCTTGGCTCTATTGTAGCTTTGGTTTTATATCACAAGATGCAATTAGCAAAGTTTTATTGAATCCCACCACCCATGGGCCATCTTATCGTTCTAATGGATTAATAAGACTTTAAGGTTGAGATCCTTTATTAGTTTTCTATGCATGCTTGATGGATGGGAATGTGACGCCCACCGAGGGGCTTGATCAGTACTTGCCTCTGATGCACGGTTTGGTGGTCATATATTATGATTACGATATTCAGATATAGTATATGCTAGCAATATGTGTTTAGCATGAGCTTGTTTTTTATTGAGTGTATCTAGACCATGCATTTTAGTTATGATCAGTTTAGGCCTTGTTGGCTACGAGTTGTTGTTGACCAGATTCTAGCCCATGCATAATAGTACGCGTACGTTACCATTGAGTATTATGATTCATGCACATGTTGAGCTGAGTGATTATGATTAGGCTCTATTGGCCACTAGACAATGTTATGATGATGTGGGCATGCAATTTTTTATTTCACATTGAAATTTCCCATGGATGATGAGTCATCAATCTGCTAGTTGGAAATTGTTTTCCATTAGGTACTTCTGGGCCTATAGTCTATTGATTACCAACATATATTTTCTATATAGTATTATGTTGTAGGTTTGGTCGGAGGGACGCAATAATCGAGAATGATACATGGTGTTGGCTGGCTTGTTTGATGTTGTAGGTGTGGTTTTCTTGTGATGTTGATGTGAGGCCAGTGGGCCTTTTAATATAAGTAGTATGTGGGGCTAGTGACCCAATATGGTTATCCATGTGAGGTTTGCTAGTTGTATAATGAGAATAGTATTCTCGGCTACTAAACCACTTTAAATTCATGTATAAGAGCCAACACACATTTTAACAGAATTGATAAGTTGCCTTCTGTGTGATTATAATTATCACTAATTTGTGTTTAAGTTGTTTTGCAGGTGGAATACTCTGGGCTATGCAAATCTAACCATTTTATGTAGGAATTCTCCGACCCCCAAAGTCCTGGAACTAAAGTATAAAAATGTCGGTTGGAGGAGCTTCTGTGTTGTTTGATTTTGTAGGTGAAAGTCCATGTGGACATAGGTAAACCAATAACTTGAAGAATGAAATGAAAATGAAATGAAATAATCTATGAAGGTGATGTGAATGAGGTTGAACACCTTTGAAATATTTTAGTGTGATAAAGGTGTGAAATATGAATGCTATGAGTTCATTTTGATAAATTATGAATTTATACAAGTTTGTAAAATTTTCTCGAGTCTTACTTACAGGGGAAACTCTACCAGATTGTTCAGGATTTGAAGTCGCTTTTGTAACTTGAGTTCATTTAGGATGTCCTATTTGTATGAGCCAAACCTTAGGAATCTATGCATGTTTTTGTTGTGATCATGTGTTTTTTTTTATACGTAATAGATTCCCTTGTGCCCTTCAGCTTTTGAAGCCTCAAATGATTAGGTCTGTCCCACGGGTCGGATTTACATTTTAAATAAGCAAGAGCAGAGTCCAAGATTTAATACTTTGTCTCGGTTTGTGCTGTGAACTGAATTGGGGTGTTATAGTATATCCACAGGTTTGTCCACGGTTTTATATACTTAACTCAATTTAGTTTGACCTATTATGATTCAGTTCAATGCTAGATTGATTCAACTTGACTATGATTTTTTTGATGACTACAAAGATCTTGTGATGAGTCTAGTGTGACATACTCATCTTGTAACACCCCGACTCGGCTCACCCTTGAACCGACCCGGAAATGCTACCGGCGACCGAACCGTTCGATAATCTACTAGATTCGGTTAAGCCGACCAGGATCTACTCTCGGCGTCTTAAGATGAAAACCACCTATGTCTTCTATTCATTATTCACATCATGGTATTATATCTTACCACTCAATCATATTATCATGCTTTTCACTACCTCACATCAGTTCAAATATAATAAAA
>JAVDBV010049823.1:0-10335 GCA_032619315.1 Piper longum
GTGTAATTGGATGGTAATTGATGTTGTTTTAGCTGATTGGTGTGCTAATTGATGTTTAATTGGATGGTAATTGATGAATTTTTTTAAAAAAAAATTTAGTCTTCAATTAATGCTAATTTAGGGTTAATTGATGTTTAATTGATAATTAATATTAATTGATGGTTATTGAAGAGCTAATTGATGTTTAATTAAACTGATTAATGTTTAAATAGATGAATTTTTTTTAAAAGAAATTGTTAGACATCAATTGATGCTAATTTAGTGTTAATTGATGTTTAATGCTAATTGATGTTCAACCGATTCCGATTTCGATTCCGACCGATTCTTGGCTGATTCAAAAAAACCGATTCTTGACCGATTCTACCCGATTCTGATTCCGATTCCGATTCACTGGAAAACCGATTCCGATTCCGATTCCGATTCCTGTAACCATGATTTGAAATGACAGTGGCAGAAACTACTACCATTACTGATATCCCAATTTACCATTTAATTGGAAGTATCTGTTCATCTTTAAAAGTAAAATTATAAATATATTAATCTACACATTAAAAAGTAGCATTATTGCCATATTTAATCGACTTTGTATATTATTATTTGCTTCTAAGGCTAGTTTAGCATGAATATAAGGTGAAAGTGGTACTTAATTTGTGATCTTCGAATAACTTTGTGTTGCCAAAGAATTATGGAATCCTTGTCAAAATTTATCGATTATTCAGCCTGTCAAACCGGTCAAAAATCATAAGCTGTAGACAATTTAGTAAACAATAAACGGTACTTAAGCAATGGTAAATAGTAAAGAAATTAACAAATAATAATAGTAAATATTTTCGATCGATCCTTAAAAGTATTGCGGAAGAACAATATGTGAGATGATGGTGTATATGAGAACTTATCATGAGTCAGGGCTCTATAGCTGAGTTAATAACCAACATTAAATAGATGGGACGTCAGTTTTTGTTCATATAAAGCTCAGTCCATAGATGGGTCGTGTATTATAGACATAGACCGCAGACTTTATCTATAATAAGGCTTATGTAACCGGATTTTGCATTTTCTTTTTTTATTTAAAACTAGAAATAAAAATTTCTTTTTACGGAAAAGAAGAAATTTGAAGAATTAAAATTTAATAAAAAATTAAATTATTATAATTAATCTTTTCATTGAGATAAAATTTATTTTAAAATTAGAATTTATCTTTAAGATACCTAATCATTATAGTTTACCTCTTTATTTAGTGAGGGTATATTTATAAAATTAGAGTCTATCTCTAATATAGGCACAACCTATATGACATATTGCCCGTAGTTTGAAAACTTGGGATTTGGAGTCGAATCGATAGGCTCTGAAGTATTTGGAGTCAATTCCAATCTGACTTAGAAGCACTTACGTCAATTTTATAATCCAACAAGCCAAGTGATATATTAAATTAGTAGATATTATTTACTTTAGTAAACTTGATTTAATTAAATGAAAATTAATATATCCTCAATGCCATTTTTTTGTGCTAACTCGTGAAAACTCAACATGGATACTTAAGAAGTTAATCTCAAAATCAATTAATGAATAGTCATTCATGGAGTTTAACTTGGGAAATTATAAGATGGAGTTCATTCGGGGAGTTTTTAGAGTTAAAAAAAAGTTTTTAAACTATAACTAATCTTCCCTAATCATTTTTTAATAACTTTAAGTTTTTTTTTTTTTTGAGGCGAATGGAATCAATTATGAAGTTTTGCACCACAGCGTGTGAAGCCATATAAAGGAGCTAACTCTTGTAAGTTTTGAAAATGGAAAGTGGCTTACAAATACTCGCTAGTGATATAAAAATAGCCATTAATCATTTATGAAACTAATTCCTGACACATTTCAGGAAAAAAATACTAGTTTCTGAATTTTAATCATTATATTTTATCTGTAAAAAATATTGTGATTTCGATCAAATAATATATTCATCAATTTGTACATAACAAAAGAGGTGGCCAATAGTAGCTGCATGCATATTATGAAAAACTATATATCATATTAATGTATTAATTAATAAAATTTAACATATATGCACATATAGAAAAAAATAATTACAAACTAAAATTCTATTTTATATCTAAAAATTCAACAAAGTTTTTCATGTTTTCTTTTAAGTTTTTTCTTTTTTTTCTCATTGGAAATATTTTTTCTTTCTATGTTTAGGGTATCAACATATTTGTTTTTTCTTGTTTTCTCTTTTTTCAATTGTAGAATCTTAATTAATATTCGTTTTTAATTATAATACAAAATATAAATTTGTGAGTTTTCCCTGATGGCCTATCAGTCATCCTCGCTTACACGGAATAAATGGTATATGTCGTCGGCTAATTTGTGAAGCTAGAAATTGAAAACTCAACATAGAACCATTTTTCAATTCATTAGCAGCAACAAATGGCTAGCCACATGTTTGTGACCTAAAAGCTAGGTTTTGGCAATAATTTTAAAACTCCGGAGCTAGACTGGACTTGGTAGGCTATATTAGTGAAATCCACTTCGAAGTGTCTCGAAGCCATTTATATCAATTTTTCAATTCAATGAGAAAAAAAATAGATTAAATTAATAGATATTGCTTACTTTGACATTTAAAATAAATAAACATATAATTTATATAACTTAAAGCTATTGTGTTAACTAAACTACAAGAAACATAATATATTTTTAAATCTATTTTTTACTTGATTCGGGGAGATTTAAGAGATTCATGGAGTCAATTATAAAATCCATCAATTGAGAATCATTTACGGAATTTGACTTGGAAAGTTTTAGAGTGGATTCGACTAGGAGAGGTTTTGGAGTCAAAAAAAGAATTTTAAAGCTATATTCCTAACTAGCTCATTGTTTCATCTCATCGGTATCATTGGTTGCTTAAAAGTCCCCGCCGGCCCGCTGCCGTGACAAATCCGTAAACTAAGAGTTGTATATTTAGACTTTTTATTGATTTAACTAACTTATAAGAAAATGATGATTGATGTTTCAATTAAATACATTAAGGAGTCAAGTCACGGGGTTTTATTTGGACAATTGTGGAATAAAGTTTACGTGGAGAGCCCTTGATTTAAAATGGAGTTGTCACAATATGATCGATAATTATTACAAGAATTTCACATTTTTTGAGTTCGACATGTGGAAAAATGTGAGAAATGTTGAAATTAATTGTGACGGCACACTAAATGTTTGATCAATCTGGTCATCGCTTGGGACAATATTATTATTATACGTACTAAGAATGCGCAACCTTTCATAGTATTTAATTTAAATGATTGAGGACTCGTGGCATCACTCCACATTGCATGCCTTCAATTTGTGGCGAAGCATCTATTATCTATCGTCTATTAAGAAAAATGGAAACCAACATTCAATTTTTAAAACAAAGACCCATTGATTGATCAAAGTTGATAGATTGTCACGAAGCTATCCTGATTTAGCCGATAAGTTGTCCTTGTATAAGCACTACAAACGTTCTATTTTTTGTATTTTAAAAAAATCACTTAGCTTACTTTTGCTGAAAGAAAAAAAATAGTAACTCACTTAGCCTCCTCCAGTACACTGCCATTAGAGTAAAGATAAAAATTATAAATATTGTAACATAAATTGATTTAATCAATAAAAAAAAATGGTTTCATAAATATCTTAGTAAAATAGCCCTAATAATACTTGCTTATTGCTTGCCGCTTCCGAGCCCGGGCGAAAGAGTATTAGTGGGAAGAGCATTTATCATTTAAAACTTTGTTATTTGCAATTACATGAATCCTACTATAACTCTTTGGAGATCAGGTAGACCAAAGAGGTTGTCTCAAAAGTTGGGAGTGAGGATTGTGAAGTTTGATGGGAAAAAGATATTCTTTGCTATTTCTTTGGTCCTGTCCCATGTTTTTGCTACATAATACATGAAAACGGCTCTCCAGTCAAGTATGATGTGGAAATGTTGAATTCAGGAATCGGTTTAAGGGGGAAATCAGACCCAAAAGGGTAGAGAATCGATTCGACTTTCTTCAGATTTTCTACGTCGAGCCATTTTATTGCCAATTTCAGTTTAAGCCGCTCTGAGCCGGTAACGCTAGTGAGCCAAATCGCTTGTGAACAGCCCTAAATAAATATTCAAAAGTTTGAATATAAATTATCTAATGCAAAACTTAGCGCATTCCGATAATGTAAAAAAGTATAGTTTTGCATCACCCAAAAAAAAATATCAGGATCTGCATTGCAAAAAAGTCTTTATTGGATTATAAACTCACCTACTACATGCAAAAGAGGAGTGTCATACATTAAGATCACAATTCTAAAAGCTTCATCAGATGCAATTTCTTCAAACCCTGCTAAGGAATTGTGTGCCGCCATGGCTTCTTTGATGCGTGGCCATCCTTAAATCAATTAATATTACCGCAATATATGAGTTTTCCATCATTTTGAAGACAATAATTTACAACATTATAAGAAAAATAATAAGGGACATGAAATCTTGCTATAGAAATCGTCATCGACGACGATATCATTCCCGGCAGGCAGCGCCATGACCTGCACATGCATATGAAAACATTTTGAAGATCCACTCTTATCATTCATAATTGTTTCTAGTAAAATACTATTGCTACGCTATACAAAGACCAAAAAAGGGTCTCCCTTAAAGGACGATATAGAAGAGGCTAAAAACACACAGACACACTTACAAAAGGAACATCAAAGTATTTGAACTTCTTGTTAACTAGACGCGTTCTTCTTTGCTGCATAAATTTTGCAAGCATCTAGCCCGGTGAGTACAACTCCAGCTCCAACAGTCGGAAAATACAAAAGCAACAATTGCCAAACAACAAGGCCGTCAGAGAAACAAAATTGAGAAAAGAAAGTAATGATAACTAAAATTTTCCGACACTATTCTTCAGTAAGCCTAGTGCTCAGAAGCTAAACATGTTAAGTGTTTGAGATTAAAGATGTACCCATACTATATTTCAGAAAAATAAATCACTAGGAAAATAGAGATTAAAATTACATCAGGCCTAGAAAGACATCTAAAATATATTTCATCCTGTTATCATAGTTGGTATGAATTTTCCATTACAGCATTAGTATCACTATCGACATATGGTTTCAGCCAACAACGAATACATCTTTGATCTCAAATGTCGACATATCAATTTCAATTTTCGTCATAAATATCTATCATTAAATGTAAGCCAAAGGGCGAACGATTAACAAGGCGTCTATAGTGCCTACGACTTCGGCCAGCTTCTGTTTCAGGAATGCTTAAATGAGGGTCTATCAAACACATTGTTCACATCTCTTAGTTTAAACTAACAGGAATTGGTGAATCTATTCCCGTATGTTGGCTGGCCTGCCAGAATAACAAGAATACATATGGCTGACAGCATGAGACATGGCTTTAGAAGTTCTACAGTTGGTGCTAATAGACACATTCGAAAGGTTAGCAAAACCTACTTTTAAAAAGTGAAAGCTCTACTTTGCCAGCGGCAAATTGACATCTACAACATTCGCTCATTGCTAGGAAACTTAAACTATACTTCTGACGGAAATTGCAGTAAGATAATTTCACTAACCCGAATTGAACTTTGTACAGAAACTGCTGAAGTATGAAGATCATCCTTAGTGGCAACAGTGAGGCACGGCACTTCAAGGTCCGTGTTCTCCCCTTGAGAAGCAACTTCAACTAGCAGTTCCATTGTCTTCCGCCAAGAATTTTCATCAGAACTAACAAGAAAAATAGGTCATTAAATTTTACTCCCAATTCCATCTGGGATTTTGAAGTCAAATTTTACTCTCAATTCTATTGACATATTGTTTAATTATTCTAAATTAAAACTCTAACCGCACGATGGCTAGTCAATTTACATATGGTAATTATCTTGCCAATGTGAACTCTTTATAGTCGCTAACTTAATTGGTGGCTTTCCATTTTTATAAATACCATGGTGTTGAAGCTTAGTTTCATCCATCTAAGTTTTCATCACTCTATCGCAGCCTCAACTTTTCTTCTCTTTTGTGAGTAGTTCTTCATGAGACTCAAGAGATTTCCAAGTGTAAATTTAGAAAAAATTATAATCTCTTGAGTGATGAGATAACTTTGTATTTAAGACAGTGTTGTGATTGTAATATGCTACCTTTTTGAAGAAAGAAGTTGTCTTATTGTTGCCTTGTGGATGTAGGTAAAATTTTCCAACCATCTATATTTTTATTGTGTCCTCTACTCAATTTTGTTTCCTTCTGTAATTAATTGTGATCGCGAATCATCGAGGTTTGCACAATTCCCCGAACATCTTCCTTGATATTTAGGTTGGAAGGGAAGGAGTATTGCTTGGGGGATAGATTGGAGATAGGGTGCATGTTGATGGGGAGGTTCAGATCTGACTTAAAATTCGAGGGAGTGTAGGAGGAGGTGAAGGATGAGGAAAGGATTAGGGGGGACTGTCGGGAAGAGGGGTGGAGTGGATAAGAGCAAAGACTATTACGGGGTGTGGTCTTTTTTTTTTTGTTTTTAATTTTTTTAAAGGGACCCAACACTGGGTCGACTCTCTTATACGGAAAAGAAGGAAAGGAAGTGTTGTCCCATTTATTCTCAGTAGTAAAAAAATGTCTCTTACCATACCTAAATTTTGCCATGGCTATTGTCGTGGCAAGTTGACCACCACTTTGACACAACGGAGTTGTGGCTAAATTTTACTATGGTTAGTGTCACGGGGTTGACTCAAGGTAGAAGTTTTCGTCCCTTTTTAGCATCCGTGCGGTGTGTTCCCCTCCCTGGGAAGACTCATCCTTCCATAAGTCTCACACCACCACGACAATACCTGCGATTACTTGAAGCATTAACCCGCAACTCACCAACACTCCCGGCATAGCTACCCCACTTAACTGCTCAGTGTAGCGGTATCTGTTTGCCAGCTACCAATAACGACACCAATCACCACACCAGCGCACTCACGCGCTCACCAAGCACTATCGTCCAATGTCCCAGCGTACCAGTACCCAACCCGGCACTCCAAGCCCTCGGAATCCAACCGAACCTGCAATGGCACCAAATATCGACGCTAGCACAACACAATTATAGGAACTCTTACCCAAAATTTATTTAAACCACTAAACAAAGGAAATACAAGCAATCCCTTACTAGACTTCTTGCAAGTCGTGGACATGCAAACCCCACGACCTTGCCTCTCTACACTCGCTCTAGAAATCATGAGAACAATGAGTCTTTCCTTTCACAATAGTCCTCACAAGCAACCCTCAAGTCGTCCCCCTCAGATCAACTTGTTACATGCAATTCACTCAACTAGAAAAGCAAAAGGGTTGAAGAACGTAGAATCTATGTGTACCTCGATCTCGGCATCCAACAATTACAATGTAAAGTTCCAGTCCCACGCGCAAACCCGACTGCAACAACTTCACTGTCTTCCTCTCCTAATCTTGGCAAGCTCTTCTCCACCAAGAACTTAACCTAATTCTCCCAATGCATTCTTCACCAAGTGTTCCCTTCCTCCCATACAAGAGTTTGACCTCTTATATAGACCTCCAACTCGCGTTATCCTCAAACTCTAGATAAACATGAATCTTGCCCGTAATCTTTATCTCCAAAAGATTACATAAGATACTCACCGCATCCTCCTCAACCTAGCCCTTGATCCCGTCCAGGTTCTTCCACACAGCTTCATGTTATCTACTCCGGAGTTAGTTGCAACAAACCTTATCGGCAATTTGATCACACAACTTCTTTAGTGCACGTTGGCTGCATGGTCGAACCCTCCTAGTTTGACCACCACCCACTCTCGGCCATGTCCATACCTCTTAGCATTCCAGCCCAATGGTCACTCCCAATACAGCATCTTTAGTCATCACATGCACTGCTCGGTGATCCTGACCCAAATACCAGAATCCTGCTATTCGGCTCGGTCATGTCCATGCATAGCACACATGCTCGCTACCCAGCCTCTACCGCTCTATGGACCAGTATGCTCGCTGCTCAGCACTGCTCTGCTCCTCGGTAGTGCTACTTTGCTCAGTGCAGGATATCGATATGCTCAATACTCCCACCTTGCTTCCCCGATACTTGCAACACACTTCTCACTCCTATGCTTGGTCATGATGCTCGGTCACCAGCACCTGCTCCCGGTACTTGCAGCCACTACCGGTACTCGTTTCTGGTAGCAACCTCCTGGCTAGCTCCGACCTTGCACGCTGTGGAACCACTCTGCCCTGAGGTTTCTTGGCACTCATGCAGCGTCATGCTCAGTACTTCAAATCCCGATCCAAATGCCGCTACCTGACTTCTAGTATCGATCATTGGCACACCATGCACCATAGTCCTATCCTTGTCTTCAACTGTAACACAGATTAGTACTTAGTAAGTTGTTTCACCACCTGAATAGCACCCACACTACCTATCTTTGGACGTGGGATGACTAGGGACAACCACCAAGCTTTCAATGCATCCCACGGCTACACCCGTCACAATCAGCCACCACAAGAGGTGCTAGTAGCCAATTTTTTTTTTAAAAAAACTATGGTGTTACCGTGGTCAATTTGTGACATTATCCAGCTAACATGGATAAATATAATTATGAGATAGTCCCCGCTTGTCGTCACAATGTTTTCTTTAAAAAAAATTACTTTATTTATAAGTCTTTTTTCATATTTAAAAATATAATATTGCCACGGCTTTTGACACAAACGGTCATGGAAATTTTTTAAAAAAAAAAACAAAAATTTGGGCAAGATATATCCTGCCCAAAGTTTTTCTAAAAAATATTTAAATGTGGGCCGCACATGCAGCCCATTTAATGGTCGTGCGTGCGGCCCATTAAAGCCGATAGTTTCAAACACGTAGCATTTAATGCCGCAATGGCCATGTATAGTACATGTGGCCTTTGAGCTGCCGTCCATGGCCAGCGCTCTGCCTAACTGTCACCAGGCTGACTTAAGGCAGTATTTTTCGTCCACCTATCAGCGTCCGTACAGCCTTCAACAAGTCGCGCAACTACACACCTAAATTGCAATACGGAAGCGATTTTCCCATACTCACCAACACACCCGGCACAACTACCCTATCGACTACTCCAAATAGCAGCACTTGCTACCAGCTACCGATCACCACCACAATCTCGCACACGATACGGAACACCACTAACCAAGCGGCTGTCATCTACCACCCCAAATACCGGTACCTAGTGTAACACCCCGTTTCGGTTCACCCATAAACCGACCCGGATGTATCACCGATGACCGAACCGTTTGCTAATCTATTGGATTCGGTTAAGCCGACCCGGATCTACCCTCGGTGTTTTAAGACGGAGATGCAAACAAGTAAGGTATGGATGATATGTTTGGGTTCTAACGTGGTCCTACATGCATGCTATGATATGCAAACAAAAATAAGACGAAAGCAATAAATGAGAAATCCAAGGAAAAACATCTATTTCTATAGAAAAACGGACAGAGTTTCCGCTAAAAGTGCAATAAGGGTCAACTTGTCCACAACAAGGATATATATATATATATATACATATATACATATTTACAAACTATGTAAATCACGACAATCCATCATCGCATACCATCATCATCACTTTCATTTACATGTGAGTCGAGTCTGAGCTCTAAGGCTCCTTCTTCATTCATATTTATCTATTCACTTTATAAGCAGATTATCAAAACATAACACAATCATTACACATTACACACGACAAGTACATGTGTTCGTGATTCTGTGTTGCTCCTCCGCAGTCCCGACAGCTCTCAATTATCACGATCCTCACCTACATATATAAAAAAAAAACCGTCATTAACAAGTGTTACCGATCCAAAAAATAACTAATATCAAACTAGCACAAGAGTGCTAACCCTCCTATTAAATAAAAACCATATACTTCCTCAAGAACTCTCACAAAGGCAATAATGGGAGCAGTCGCCATCGAGCGGCAACATCCCCTTTCCACATCATTTTTTTTCCTTGGCCATTTCATCTATTGCATCTTGCGTCAAATCTTATTCTCGTTCATCTCAGCCCTCTACGTCCTCCATATTACTCCTGGCCTTGAGCCGAAGGCCGAATACTCTTAGGCAGTCGCCTTTAGTACTTTTTGAACCACAAGTCCGAACATGTGTTGTGCTTAACAGTACTCGTAAACTTTCATATTCTCCGGTGTGAAGAACTCAAATGCAGAATTAGCAGGATCCCTCGGGATGAAGTGGGTCCTCCCCAACATCAACTCGTAGATGAGCACATGCCCTATCTGAAGACATGGACACCTCCCTCTTTCCATCTCTCATTGAAAACACGAAAACTATATATATATATATATAGTTTTC
>JAVDBV010049824.1:0-16108 GCA_032619315.1 Piper longum
ATATATATATATATATATATATATTCAAAACAGCCATAGCCCAGTTTGATCAGGCCTTGAGTAGCACCAGCAAAGCAGCAAGAAGACTGAGACCCAAAGCTTGGAAGAAGGGAAAGGTTGGAGGAGCAGAGTTGGTATAGGAGGAGCTCATGTCTTTAACTTCAATGGACAACTTTTGGCCCAACTCACAGTGCTTGCCATTGCCAACCCCACAAAGGTACCACTTCTTGCCGGCAGTGTCAAGGGGGATCTCGTCCTTGCCGGTCTTCAATGCCCCGCTCGCCGGCACTGTGCAGCTGTTGAAGGCAGCCCCATCCACCATGAACACATTGTGAGCTCCCTCGGGATAGTTGAATACTGTAGCAACAAAAAAATAAGTTAATTCTTAATAAGTTAATTCTTGTATGTTCAAGGTTATTAAGTCGATTAGAGTCTAATCTCATTCGGCTTATGATATTTTATAAGAGTGATAATCTTTTGTAAGGTCTTATAGTTTCGCAACCTCTACGACTCAATCAGCAAATAGAATTTCAGTACTTATTACATGCCTTCAACAGTAATTTCGAAAATTCATCAATTAATAGATACAATTACTTATACACGCCTTAAAGTTGAGAAGATCTTACACTAAATAAAGGATGTACTACCTTACAATTGACTATAATTCCTCGGTGACCATTTATATAATTATAGTCGAGCATCGTGAAGTTGCCGAGTGTTAGTATCATGTGTTCAACTCTATCTTTCTGTTGGTAGCTCAGAAACTCATTAACTCATCGATTATGACCACTAAAATTTGGAATTACCGAATTAGATTTTGGTTCAGTCTAAAATCATTATTTTAAGTCCGTTTAAAATCATTAGATTATAGTTGAGTAATTAAGCCCATTTAAAATCATCATTTTAAGTAATATTATCGCTCTCATGCACTAAAACCACACATACAAAGTAACCTAAAATGTTGGCTCCTTCGCCAACTGGTTACTTACCCAGTGCACAACTATCCTGGCCATTAAATTTACGTTAAACATATTTAAGGTGGATAGTGTTATTATTAAAAACAATCAACACTAAATTTATCAACTGAAATTAGTTATTTGTATGTGCATTGGTTGTACACGGACTATCAGCGGGCTCCACTTTAACAAGTAACCATAAAAAAAACACTAGAATATGCCCATTGTTAGAGTAAATTATTTTGTTAATTAATATGTGTGTACGAATAATGTGTTACATGAAATTCAAAGTTCCAACAAAAAATAAAAAATCAGTTTTTAATGCATCCTTCGTTGGATATTGATCTATTTAATATAGATAGTTACACAAAAAAATAATTATAATAACCTCCATGTGAAAGTTAGTCGAAGATTAATTATAATTAATTTCTATAGGAAAATAATCTGCTGGAAGGTTTTACCGCTAATATTGACTACAAGACCAATAAAAAATTAAACAAACATCGATAAGAATACCCGGTTACTTTTAAATTAACAAAATTACCATAAATATATTTAATGTGTGAATACTTTCTTTAAAGTTAATTGGGCCTTACAACCATATTAGATGTAACTATCTGAGCGTTTCTAATTCTTATATCATGGAATCCGGTACAGTTTTATTTAAATTTTTATGCAATATTACTTTTGCATAACTTAAAATAATTTAACATTCATGAATTAGTAAGAACGCACAAGTTGAAGAACAAGATGAAAAAAATACAAGTATATATCTCCGGTCTAATAAGACGGTTGGGTACCCTAGCTACAACAACGAAGTAAAAATTAACATGAGATTCTACCCTAAACATTCCCAGACAAGTACCCAAACCAGGAGGATAATTAGGATTGTTATTTCATTGGCACTTTCACAAAGGTGAGAAGAGAGGTACATTATTAATAATACTTGGCAAGATGTCAAGTTAAGTGCGATTTATATTATGAATAAACTTTAATCTAATAAATAAACTCTTGTAAAATAATAAGATAGATTACAATACTCTAATATATTAGACGTAAAATCTAATTAACTCTAACTTTAGAGATAAATTCTAATTGAAAGAAGATATATTATAATAATTTGATTTAAGAGTATCATATGCTAGTATTGAGTTTCCCTTTTATTAATATACATTAGAGTTAATCTGATTACATGTTAAAATTATATATATGATTTGAGTGAATCATAAAACTAGTTGAATAATTCACCCAGAACATATTCGTTTATTGTTAATGGAATAATAAAATGAAGTTATATATCATGTCAAACAATATTGTTTGTTTATGATTAAAATAAAAAAAACGCTCATATATGTTATAAAAAAAATAAAGCAGTGATTGGAGGTAGATGTGAGGGACATACTAAGTTTGTCTCCAACCATGAACTCCTTGTCCTTAGCCCACTCTTTGTAATCAAAATTAACTGTCCATCCCTTGTCATCTCCTACTGTGTAGTTTGTTGCCGTGGCAGCCATGGCAAGATGAGCAATGAGAACAATTGCAAGAAGACCCAAAAGGTTGAAGGAAGCCATTGCAGTGTACAAGGATATATATTGATCTAAAATATGTATATGGTTCTTCTAATTCCTCACTAGAGTAATATATATAGAAAATGATGATACGTTGAGGGAAGGACGAGTTTCTAAGCTTATCATGACAAGCCTCTCCATGTTTAGTCCGTCCAACTGCATGGATTATGTGTAGCAAGCTGTGAGCCGGCCATGCATGGAAATAAATAGTATGATAGGTGTTTGGAAGGTTAAATATTGTAATAATCGTCGTGTCTTGGATTGGCATGCATGTCCCTGCATGGCTGGATGTTTTTTGATTCTGCAGGCACTCGTTTCATTCTCTTAAATTATATATACTAATATGTTCATCTTTTCATCTTTTAGACCCAACATTTTTTGAATACAAATCTTAAAGTCCATTTATTTCTAATTTTTTGTTGTAAATCAATCAGTAAAGGCAAATAATGTTAGGGTTAAACCAATGACTTGTATATAGATTTTTGAGACCTTCATCTATTGTTCTACACTAATAGGTCCATCTACTTTATTCTTTATAGCCACGTCCACATTCAACATTAACTGTTGATATTCAAGTTCTTTATAAAAACAATATGATCACCTCGTATTTCTATGAAATATTAAAATTAGGCTTATTTTCCAACAAATAATTAGTCTTTGAAGGAATTCTTCTCCACTTGTACGAGAAAATTTATATAAACTAGCCTAATAAGTCACGATATGGGCCGGGCTATGTTAAAAAAACAACTTTTGAAGAGTACAACTATATCACAACTAGAGTTAACTAATTTTATAAAAAAACATATTTCAATCTTTTAAAATTGTTGAATAAAACTCAGGCCACAGAAATTGTAAATATTAATTCATAAAATTGGCAAATAATAAGTTACGTAGTTACCAAAATGGCTTGGATGAATAGAAAATCAGTAGTTGTAAATTTTACTCTAATTAGTAGTCATGGGCGCTCATGCAATGCGCAAGATATGTATTTAAGTAGGAGATGGAACTATAGACTCTTTTGCCAATTGAAGCTTAAAAAAAAAACTAAGTCAAATTAAATTGAAACATAGTTATTGTTAGACAAAAAGAAAAAGAAAAAAATTTTCTATTACAAAATTAAAGAGAAGTAACATAGAAAAAGCATGAGAATGCATTTTTTAATTAAAAAATATATTATTCAGAGTTTTAGGTTTAGGTTTTTGGTCAATAGAAAAAAAAGAATAAAAATAAAATATAGTAAAAAGTACAAGTGGATGTAAAAAGTACAAGTGGATATTTTAATATTTTAACCCATCTATTATGTATGTAGGTGTAAAATTCAGGATTTTCACACGTTGGTTTTAATTTCGGTTCGGTTGTGACCCGGATCAAGTTGCTTGCATGACCCTTTTCCTACATATTTATGTATGGTATGTAGGAATGTATGAGTTTCCCTAGCTTTAGCTTCTTCGGCTTTATTGCCCCCGTCAGATGCTATATGTGTCTAACCTTTTTATGTTTGGTTTGGTTAAGTAGAGTCTAGTTAGACTTTAAACCGAGTCCCCATATGTCTAGTCACTTTTCGTGTGTTGTGGTCGTGTTTGGTTTGCATGTTTCCGGTGAAAAAACCTAAATGACGCAAATGAGAACTAGGCGCAGAAGGCGTCATGCCAACGCCCTCGCACCTAGATAAAGTTTGAATTTAACACTCAAGTTCAAACTACGGACGCTAAGACGTTGTCAAAGCACTCTTACACTCTTGACTTGCCTTATCTTGGAAAATTTTTTCCTTGTTGTATTTATTTATTTTATAAACCACCAAATCATTTCCTTTTTTTTCTTTTCAAAATTCAAATCCCAACACACCTCTTTATGTGTGGCACCCATGCCTATGACATCACTTAGCCAACCACCCTCTTTTTTTTTATAAAATTCACCCTCATCCTCACCTTTTCATTCCAACCTAATCACTCCACTCACCCCTAACGTCCTCCTAGCTATTTCATCCCTCTTTGCATTTCCTCTCAACCTTGTGGAATATTTCTATGTATTTTGCTTCAAGGGTTGAAGGACTTAGAGTGGGAAGGCTCTAAGAGACCTCCCCTTGGCTTGTTTGTGGTATGTTTAGTTTTGGTTCAGATGTTCTCTTGCTGTTTGCCTATTGATATGGTTTTTTGTATTTTTATGGTATTTTTCACATGTATATATGCTTGTTAAAAAATAACGAGGTGGATTCATATCATTTTATTTTCGAGATTAATAGTTATGATTTTTGCATCAATAGTGTGTCTAGCTTTGCACTAGTTTGTCATAAAATCCATAACTCATGTTTTAGATGTTGGATTTGTATGATCATGGTATGTTTATTTTGAAACTACATAGATCTACGAGTTATATGTTGAGCATATTCACTGATTTGGCATGGATGATCATGTAAAGATCCAAAATCAGATGAAAGGTGGCAGCTTCCAAGGTTCCATTGACCCAATTGTCCATCTACCCAATTTTTACACCTTGTGTGGTTTTCATTTCATAATCTACTCAATTCTCATCTGTTATGCTTTATTTCAGAATCATCTCATAAAATTTCCAAGCTAAAATGACCTTAATTAAGGCCTGAACAAAATTATTAAACCATAGTGTGTACTTGATTTGTTTCTGCTGTGTTGTCCATATTTTGTGTTAGGCTAGGTTTCAGGTAAGACCACATAAAAATCCATAAAAATTATTGAATAACTCACTAACTTTATATTGAAAACTTGTAAATTTTTTAGTTAAAAAAAAATCATTCTAATGGATAATGTGCTCATACTTTTGGAGTACATAGGAACTGGATTTATAATCTTGTTTCTGTGAAGATAATTAAAAAATCCATTAAAAATAGATCAAGAAATATATAAATTATGAAATAGATTACTAAGAGTAATATACGTCCTAATAATGTCTCTTTAAATGTTTAGAGTATTTGGGTAATTAGGTAATTAGGTAGAAATTTCTAATTATACCAGGGTCAGATTAATTACAATATTGGTTGAATTAGTAATCAAGATTAGAAAATTCACCTAGGTCCTATTACAAGGAAATTGGACCTGAAATATTTATGGGCTAAACTTCTAAGTGTCATCTAACTATTCTAATTGATCCAAGCCCATTTGGACTTCTCAGGCATGGGCTAAACTTCCAAGTCGGCTGAAATTTTGAAATTTGTTGTGCAATAACGGGGTACTGTTCATAGTATATTAATCCAACCTTAATTAACCTCAATCAACATGATAATCCATAAATTATCATATGTTAATATTTATGACAGACTTTTAGGGTGTCTAGAATTAAGGGTTCAAATTTTAGATTAATCGGATACCTATTGGTCTATCCAAAAAATCGTTCTGTCAAGTCCGACGATAAAACCCTGAGTACGAAATCATTTACTAGGTAGAATTGTGACCCCAAACCTTAAATTAAACTACCTAATGAGGTTTAACCCATGACTAAGCAAAATAAGTAAGTTAATTATGTTTTTCATGTTACACATATGTGAAGGCTTTGCCTCATCTTGTGTGTCGGTGTGACTGATTATGATTCGGATTCCATCTCTTGTTATGTTACGCTACTTGAGCTCATTGATTTAGGAAGCATGGCTCCACTCATCCAGGTCTATAGGTCTCTCTTGCTCCAACCTAATGTTTGGCTCTTGAGTGTCACGTTTAATCACATTTTAAACGATAGGACGGTGTCGGCAATATTTTTATCGGATCCCTCCGATATCGGGTCATTTAAGCACATTTTATCGTTAATTTAATAATACTAAAGGATGAGATCACTTGTTTGTTTTTGAATTGAAGCTCCAGAAATGTATGATACAAGTTTCTTCCCTAAGCCTATTATATAAGTACGCACATTTTTACGGATTTTACGAATAAGAGAATGAGCGATATGAAGATATACAGATTGCATTAGTACCCTTTCTACCCTTAAGTGGTGCAATATGTGTTGGGTATTGCAAATGCCATGCATTTTCAGAAATTGTGGCACATAGGTTTCGAGCCACATGGTTATTGTGGTGGGTGATGTATGGAAGATGTGAGGGCATAAGCGATATATGAATATTTATATCTATGTAAGATGCCAATTTGAGGCAATTATGGTATGATATGTAGTCGCATCAGCCTTCGCTTATCACCATGTATGATTCTGAAAGTTTCTACAACTTATTGAAGTTCATACAACTTTTGGAAGTTCTTACAACTTTTCGTGGGTGTTTACATACCCATTTGTTAGAGATTAGTCTTTTGATTACGTTGTTATATTCCTAGTCTCTATAGGACCAGTAATCAATTTCTTGATTATGTTGTTTTTCTCTAATATATGTAGGTGATTAGTCTTTTGATCGGCGTAAGCAAATGGATCAAAAGGCTCATGGCCAGGTATTTTGTGTTGTATTTATCTTAATTACCGAATTGATGTAACATGAAATTGAGATGTAATATGCTACGAAATAAACCCTAAAGTTATATGACCTTGTATGATTTGGGATAAGTTAATTGATTGTTGTTGTGCATGTGCATCATTACATTATTATTGTAGGGCAAACACATTTTGGGCCACTCTAACCATCATCTACAGGGTATAAGCCTCAAAGTCCCGGAACATGATAAGGAGCTTACCAGGTACTTAAAAACACATTTATTGTAGTTGTGGGTGAGATAAAAAAATGTGGGTAGGAGGAGCATAAGGTTCACACTGCTTGAAGACTTATGTGAAGTCTGGGTGTTAGGGTTTTATGCCTTATTCGATGATGTTGTGTTTAATTATTTTATAATTTTCTCACACATAACAAGTATGTGGAACAAATAACCACGACCATTGTTTAAATTCTTTTCATTCATCTGCTTATAAGAAATTAAGAAATATAACAAATCACTTGAACTAAGTGAAAAGGTTTATGTCATAACATCTAACCTCAAAACTGTAGCGAGGTGCGCCTCTTCTGTAGTTGAGAGTGATCATCAATATTTCAAAGTCACCACTCATAATTGCATGGGAGGTTTTGCCTCTTTCAGCTGGGGGTGATCATATCGGATCTTTAAGGTTAAGATTCTCTCTACGCTAGTATGAATCAGCATGCATATATGATGAAATCCCTTCAGGTTGCCCATTTTAAGTTTCTTTGACGATTGAGATCCGTTTCTGTAAAGTTTGTACGAGAGCATTCCAACGAATAGTTTTCCAATTTATAACATCGTACTTCGGTCTGCTCTCAGGTCGAATAATGGGGTGTTATAGTAGGAATATAAGAACAAAGAACTAAAATTTGAAAAAAGAAAAATAATAAAATATGTTCAGGAGAAAGAAAAGACAAGTCTAGATCATATGGTCTGCCAAGTAGTAAAAAAGGAATATAAGAACAAACAAATAAAATTTAAGAAAAGAAAAAAAATAAAATATTTTTAGGAGAAAGAAAAGACAAGTCTAGATCATATATGGTCTGCCAAGCAGTAAAAAATCCCTCTTTCAATGTTAAAAACCTCCAAGTACCTCTTATTTTAACTACTAAATCATGGTGAGGGATATTTTTATAATTTAAAATGATTGGGTGGTTATGATAAGGGGTACTTGGTAGTTTTTAAGGTCGTAAGCAGAAAATTTTTTGTGGTTTGGTAGACTATCCGATTGGTACTTAGAGAATTTAAGGAAGAATCAAACCTATTTGCAGATGAATAATGACTCTAATGGGTATGATTCTTCGCATACAAAAAACTTTTAGTGGTTATATTAGCTATATTGTGATTATGATGGAGGCAAAGATAAAGCTAAAAGCTTGATAACAACAAGCTACAAAAATAAGGATAAATTTAATACAACAATATGAAGAGGAACGTAAAAACTACATTGGACATCTAATTCTATACTAGTAAATATTTAATATTGTGAGATTCCTTAATTTAGTGCAACATCTAATACCTATTAGGGTAAGATCATATTTATAAGTAAAAATGAACTATAAATCTTCAACTTGGGAATGAACTATAAATACTTGGGAAACTATTTTTTAAAAGATGATTTTGCCTCATTAATTTGTACTTTGGGTTGGATCGTTAAGGAAAATATCAAAGCAATCTGGTTCTGCATTGGATGGTGTGTTGGATTAGGGATGTTGGGTAGGCTACTGGTCACTGGCCATAAAATGATGTGTGTTGGGGCTAGCGATGGGAATGTAGGAATTTTGAGGATAGAATTTCCTATAATGAGTGGATTGTAAGATCCGTAAATTTATAAGTGATAATGAATTATAGATCTTTGACTTAGTTAACGACTTTTGAAGAGATGACTTAGCCTCAGTACGTTGCACTTTGGGGGAGTTAAACTTGAGTCTACATTTTAAATAAAAAGTCAAATACCTATTTATATACTCATGAGAACACTTTCATATTCTTCTACATTAATAAGTTCCTCTAATTCAAACCTCCTAACCTCCCTCACAATGTTAACTCATCTTCCCTTAAGCCTCATTAATAATTTTCTTTAATTCAATTCTCTTAATCTCATTCACATTTAATGTTAACTCATCGAATTTTCTTATCTCTTTATTTACCTAGAAGATAAATGAATATCAAATTAGGCTTCATTTCCTCAATTTTATTTGCATGGTTTCCATTTTCCTTGTCCTTGCTTAACTTGCTTTCTCCACCTCTTCACAATGCTTTATTTGATGTAAAAACACTCAGCTTCCTTCCCTAAAATAAATTATTTATGTCTAGATAGATGATGAAGAGAGTTCTTTTGAATATCTCCCTGCCACTTGCCGCTTCCTCTAACATACTTACATCTATCTTTGATGTCTTGATAGACGTTGAAGATACCTTTTTTGTCCCTCATCACTCCAAACTCGCAATGTCTCCCTCACTTAGGTCTATCAACATTGCCTTACCTTTGGCCTCTTTGAGCCTTCTTCTACAATGCATATCCCTTACCAGATTGGAAGAGAGTTGGTCCTCTCTTCAAATTGTACAAAATCTCCTACAATTCTTCAACGCCACTTCATTTTTTGGCACCATACAATCATATTTGGAATTAAATCTAATAAAAAAAAACTTGAAACTTGTTAATTACACTTCACAGCTTCTTCAAATTTGGATCTTACCACGTGTTAAGGTAAAAGATGAAAACTAAAGAGCCTGATAATAACAAAATATAAAAATGAGGATTAATTCAATACAACGATATAAAAAAAACTCAATAAAACTACATTAAACATACATATCTTAAGATCTTATTCTATACTATTGAATACTTTATGAAAAGCTAAACTTGTAAGTTTTAATTTTTCATAAAAACTCAAATACCTATTTATAAACTTTGAGAACCCTTTCACATTCAATTCTCATGAAAACTCCAACATCTATTTGCAAACTTTGAAAACCCTTTCACATTCTTCTACATTAATAAGTTCTTCTAATTCTATTAACTTCATTCACATTCAATATTGACTCTTCGAATTTTCTTGTGTCTTTACTTAGAAGATATCAAATTAGGCTTTATTTTCAAAAGAATTACTCGTTTGTATGGAAGAGTCACACTATAACTTTTAAATCATATCGGTTACCACACATAATTTAGAGCTAGTACAACAAATATTTGGATCAACCAAGTTGAACCTGGCTTAATCAAATTCTAAAATTATAAATAAAATATTTTATTAAATATTAATAATATGTTTAATTTTCAATATTATATTAAATACAAGTTAAAATAATGCCATTTTAAACAAGATATAGGATTTTGTGTGATTTTTCAAATTAAAAAATTGGGTACAAATTAAAATGGTGCAAAGGCTTAAACTATACTAGATTCAAAGGTGGTATATAGTATGTTGGGTACAACCGAGTATATGATATTTTTATAACTATGAGTCACATAGTTACATAAATAGTAATACCCATTTCTAAAGAAGAGTTACACCTACTTGTAAGTAAGTATGACACTTGTTAAGTGTTTAAAATATACAATATTTACCTAGGTTTATAATGTAATTTTGTACTTTCTGGGTATAAACATTATTAATTAGGTATATTTCTCGTTATATTCGAGTTAATTAATATTTTATGAGATATGCTTAATTTTGGAGTTTTAACGCAAAAAAAGATGAAACAAATTAAGCTTAGGATTTGTTGGTCAGAGCATTAGGCCTCACCTATTGATGGCTATAATTTATGGTGTTGACAAAGGTCGATGAGGATGGATGTATTGGTTACATTTGAGTAGGTCGAAGAGTTGGAGACTTGAGTGGATATCATAATTAATAAGGCTATGTTAATTTGTGAACACCTTCACTGAATTCATGTATCTATTGATTATTTCATCTTCTATATAAAAAGGTGGTCATTTGTTGTTTGAGATATCTCAACTTAGGGGCATAGAAGTTTAGTAAAAGAAATAGTTCTAGTTTTTTTTAATTCTTTTTCCTTCATAATCAAAATTAGCTTCTACGTTATAATGTTTTCTATTTTTATTATGGAGTAATTTTTTATTTCGTTTTAGAGAAGAATAAAATTTAATATAGTTTAATTGAATTCATTTCAACCTCTTATTCTTTTATTGAATCGGATTATTTGAATTATCATGTTCTTAATGCTAAGAGAGTAGATTGATTGCATATTTCTTAGATCATGAGGTTTAATTAGATTTTGGAAGAAATTAATTACATTAGTCATTGATAATTCATCATACAACGAATCTTTTGACTTGTTTGTCATTGTAGTCAGAAGATACACAACAACGTATGCGATTGTAAGGAAAATCTTAATACATTATTTTATAATTAATCAATTATCATTTGAAGGTAAAAATTGAGGTAAAATAATATAAGCATTAAGGAGTGGGAGCGACCATGTCATATATCATTGATCGTCAATCCGAGGGAATAGAAAATAAGAGTAAGATGTGATGATGATTAAATTCATGTTGAGAGAAATTCGACTTTAGAACGAGTTTTATCATTTTAACTTCTTCTTTAATTTAAAGTCAATTGTATTTGTTTTGTTATTCATTACATTTTCTTTAATTAATTTAAGGAAATTCATCTCTCTTTGCGACTATATTTGAATTTATCATTATATTAACTATTTCGACCGTGTATACTTGCACGTCATTGAAATAATTTGAACAACACTTCATATAAAATAAGCATATGTGACAGTATTTTATTGGTTAGATTGTGAGAGTGATTGTGGACTTGTTTGACACCCTCCTAAATTAAAATATTAACTTTAGAATAATGCATAAATATATTACAAATATAGTTTCCTAATTTTATCAAAAAATATATTTTAAGCTTTTAAAATTCTTAAATGAAACTCAGTACACAAATTGTAAATATTAATTCATGTAATAGGAAAATTAAGTCACATACTAAAATGGCTTGAAATCATGAATGTAAAGTTAGTAGGTTATAAATTATACTCTCATTAGTCATAAGCTCGTTCAATGCACAAGATATATATTAACAAATACTACATAATTTTTATCTTGAAAAAAAAATTGATAGTGGCTAGATTTAATCATGAGATGAAACTATTGAGCCTTTTGTTTAATCATGGAAAGAAAAAAAAAGAGCCAAATTTTAAAACATAGTTAATGCTAAAAAAAAAATGAAAATGTGTATACTATTACAAAATTGAGGCGAGGTTACCTAGACAAAGTATGAGAATCTATTTTTTTAATAAAAAAATATTTTTTTGGGTTGAGGTTATAGAGTGCAGAAGTATAAAGATAAAATATATAGTAAAAAGCACAAGCATATATTTTAATGTTTTTACCATCTACAATGTATTGTATACAAGAAAAATAAGAACAATGAAATAAAATTTAAAATATACAATTATTTTAAATTTCAGAAACAAAAAATACCGGAAGCAAAAAATATTAGGAGAAAAAAAAGATATCTCCAAGAGTTGCGAAAGAAGATACTTAATTCGCAAGGAAGAGTCACATGATTACATAAAGAGTCATACTCGCTTCTGACAATAATTTGTAACGACCTGCCCGTTCAGAGCCATGAGCCAAGCATTACTAAGTGTCTCATAAATTAATTTTTATATTAATTGTCAAAATTTTAAAAACGATGACATAAAATATAATATAATAAATGCTCGGAATCGAACTTGTTTGTCAATGGATATGGTTGTAATAGATATGTTTGTAAAATTATACCCAGCATAAAGACTTGAAATGGTTTTCTGTAGCTTAGTTTGTTTTTTTAGAAAAATATACTAACAGTACATTTTGCTTCACAACCTCAAGTTCTTCCACCAATTTTACCAACTCTAGGTCATATTCCCCATGCAAATATCCCAGCCATGATTCCCAAACGAGCAGATTTCCACCTTATTTGCTGTATTATCAGCAGCCACGCGATAGCGCCACTTCAGAACTCCATGCAAGACATGCAAAACCCAATTTATGGGCAGACAATCACCTTCAAATTAGAGGTTCCCTGAATAGTGTTATTGAAACTCAGCAGCTTTATTTCACAAGATATTCTCACTGGCAGACAGCAAGCTTTTTCTGATCAGCGGCCGTTGCGAACAAGCTCCTCGGAGGGCAATAACTTAATTTCTTATGCGCTGGTTTATGTTATACTGCAATGAATTAAACATTGGGTGATTGAGTTATACTTAATTTTTCTTATATTTTTTGTGAAGTTTGGATTGGATCAGATGTTACAAGTGGATATGGATCAAATTCTCATTCCCAGCAAGCAGATCATCCCACTTTTGAACGGGGCACAGAATGAGCCTTCGACTTTGTTGATGTAGGAACAATACCTACTTGAGTTAATATTTTGAAGAAATAGTTTTGAGGATGACAATCATAAAAAAAGGGAGTTTTGAGGATGCAAGTTTGATGATTATCACCCTATTCACTATGGGCATGAACACCGGGAAGAAATGTTACAAGGTCATGGAATGCTTATGGACAAGAGTTTGTGTCCCATTTGTATAGAGGATGTCAACAGCTTTTCAATGGTTCAAAAATCATTCAAATCAGAGTTCTCTTTTCAAAGTTTGCATTTATTTCGGTGGAGAGTTGAAAAGATAGTTCAGAACAAGTTTCAGCTACGTATCAAGCAGTATAGGGCAAAATAAGAGTGATTGGGAAATGTTCGAAAAATTAAAGGGACAATCAGAAATGGACAGAAGGCTCTCAGGATTTTGGACGGAGTGATTGGCAGATCGACCGACTACCGAACACTTAGAAATTCAAGGGAATTGTGCATTCAATAGCATTCAAAGACCAACCCGCTACCGGACACAACAAATTAGGATTTCCTTCAAAGTGATCTTTGATCGCGAGGATTTCGGATTTGGACATGGAGATAACAACCTCACTCAAAAATTCGTCAAGACTTCAAATAGTCATTTGAGCATAGGATTTGGAAGTATATACTTGGGAGTACTTGTAATAACTCAAGAAAAATTATTCTCACATCTAACACCTCATGGAAAAACATCCACTATATAAGCAGGGATGTGTTTATACATTTTTAATTTAGTTAACTATTTTTGAAGGAATAACTTAGGCCTATCATTTTGAACTGAGGCTGGATTGTTGTCGGTGATATCAGAATTGACCTAAGATCATATTTAGTAGTGGTTAGGCTAGACGGTGGACTAGGGAGCTAGCCACTAGCTACAAAAAAAGAATTATGAGGATGGAATTTCTTAAAGGAAAGTGGATTGTAATAACCTCGATAATAATTAGTCTCACATCCAACATCTTCTGAACATCTTCTGAAATAAGATCTATTATATAAGTGAGGATGTGTTTATAAACATTCAACTTGGTTAACTATTTTTTAAGGAATAATTTAGGCCTATCAGTTTGCACTTCGAATAGGTTTTTACAATACTTCAGGTACGTCTCATTTCTATTTTGCATCTATAAAGATAAACTTTTGTTTTAGCTTGTAGGCACTGATCTCTAACTTCCCTTTCTCACAAAAGAAACAAGAAAATATCATCCCACTAGTGAACGGGGCAAAGAACAAGCTTTCGACTTAGGCGAAGCAAGAACAACTATTACTAAGTCTGAACACATAATTGGGAGTACTTTAGGCTCATCTCTTCACTATGTCTATTTATCTTTAAAGGAAAAATTTTGTTTTTGGCTTGGAGGCCTGATCTCTAACTTTTATTTTTCGCATTAGAAATAAGAAACAACCAACCAATGAGACACAGAAGGAGCCTTCGACATTGGTGAAATAGAAACAACTTCAACAACGTCTAAGTTTATACTTGGGAGTATTTTGGGGATATATCTCTTTTCTATGCCGTATTTCTGAAGGTTAACTTTAGTTTTTAGTTTGTAGGCAATGATCCCTAACTCCTCTTCTCACATTAGAACTGATAAACAATCATCCCATTAGAGAACGGGGCAAAGTGGAAGATCTACGACACTCCACTACTAATATTCTGGATCTTACTTCAATATGTATAGATGTGGGATTAATTTGGAGATATTAGAATACTAAATCGGCTTGAAGTCATTTATACTATTTTTTAATTTATTAAAAATTATATGAAATAGTATATATGGCTTTTCATGATACTTTTTTGATAAATGCTCTTTTGATACTTGAAATTGATAAATATATTATCACACTACTATAAAATATTGATTCTAGTGAATAAAAAAAAATCGAACAATTTTTATTTCTTGACTTGGAGAATTAATTACAAAATATGTAATTAGTAAGTCGTTTGTCTAGACCAGGCACATATCAAGCTTAAAAAATCTCTCTGTATATATAGTAGTCACCCATCACATCAACTAAAGATCAGTAGCGATTAGCAATGTCCAACATATGTGCAAGCAACCACAATGGTGCACAACATCTCTCTCCCCAACTGCAATGGTGGGAATCTTTGAATCATCACCCACTGGTAAGAGGTTTGTATGGAGAAGCTTTGTGTGCTTACTATGTATACTCTTGGAAAGTAGTGTTGGTGAGGTCTTGCTGGAACAGTGATGTGAATCTTATCAATGTCAGTGCAAGGCGTAATCCTGATAATTACAAACACAAAGAATATAGTAATATACATGAGCACATATCAACTCTTGTAAAAAGGAAACTTAAAATTCGATATAAAGTAGGAAATTTGATTGATCAAAACACAACAAAATAAAATAATATACTATCATAATCTATATTTATTTAATTAAAATTTATCATTAAAATTAGTGTCTATCATATCCTTAATTATTTAATTTAGTATTTATCTATAAAATAAGTCTATCTTAAATAGGGAGTAAAAAAGTCGAGTTTGGACGAAAAGTAGGAGATACAGCAAATAAAAATATAACAAAAAAAAAAAAATCAAATCACTTAATCTAGTTATCTCCAAAATTAATAAGAGTATATATCTTTAAAATCGCATTCTACTGCTAAGATATTAGGTTATTTTACTCTATCTCATTATTAAATAATATGGATCTATTTATAAAATTTAAGTTTATTTCTATAATAAGCCGAGCATGCCACTCCACCTTGCCGTGTGTGTGTGTGTGTGTCTATATATATATATATATATATATATATATATATAT
>JAVDBV010049826.1:0-10382 GCA_032619315.1 Piper longum
ACATTCGTTACTGACGGTTTTCTTATAATATATGTAGGTCTCGCAAATCCTGTATCGACTTCGGCGGAAGGACAGATAAATGCTACACACTTGAGCTCAACATAAGATTTAATTCTTTGCATTTATTTATATTTGATGTATTGTGATTTTTATATAACAATGTCTTCCATTCTCATGACACCAAGAGGGTTATTTCGATCTATTTTATGGATCGAGTCTCACTGACTAATAATATTAAACATGTCTCGACTCGATCGTAACATTTCTGATTCGGTTCTTAAGTGAACCGAAATCGGGGTGTTACACCTCCCCAAATACATGCCTATTGCATCAACACCAAATCACACTCATTAGTTGTACATGCTACATAGCAAATTTCATAACCCACCCATTAGTTGCACGTGCTACGCATAGCGAAGTTGATTAATGTCAAACGTAATGATCATTTTATAAAACCCCGAAAGTAACTCATTTATTTTATCTCAAAACGAATCATAAATATTATTAAATTAATATAATTTAATAATATTTATGAATTTTTCAATAAGATTTATGTATTATCTTTTCGTATTTCATTATTATAAAGTGTATAAGCTTCATTCATTATCTTTGCGTATCTTGTTATTATATAGTGTATGACTCATTTATTATGACATTTTATTACTTATTTTCTTTGTTTTCACACGTCAAACTATGTTTATATAAGCATATCCTTGTCAACCAAGAAAGAGAAGAACTTATGTGAAACAGCCACCTTTATTGAGTTTTTCAACATGGTCATTAATTTCGAACTTTTAAGAATTTGTCATTAAAGTTGGTTGTACGTTGACATACCGGTACGTCAATCATATTTTAAAGTGTATATTTTCTTATATTAAGTAATACTATACTTATAGTTTGATTTACTAGTCATAGGTTACCTTGTTGGCCAGTGCACCAACGCTTATAGGTATGCATATGTGTATTTTTTTTTATGATCATACTAGAACGAGCATGTTACCGTCGACTAGATTCCGGTAGATATTTATGTTTCTGTATGATACGGACGTGTTACCAGTGATTAGATTTAGTATATGTATATATTTAAGTATCATACGGGCATGTTACCGTCAATTAGATTTCGGTACATGTATATGTTTATGAATGATACGTACATGTTACCATCAACTAGATTTTGGTACATGTATATACTTATGACAAGTTATATGCTCCATTGAGTTGTCCGGGTTGCACGTGGTACCATTGTATGTTTTGACATAATATGTATGACTATGCATGTGTGTATAATTTTAATTGGCTGTTGAGTGGTTTCGGCCTATGCTTTTGAAATTTATGAAGTTTGTACGATAGTAGTTAAATTATTAACTTTATGAATTTTTAATATCGTACTTCAGTTTGCCACTAGAAAGAAAAAATTGGGATGTTACACATCCCCAAAAAAATGCTCAATTACAAAGTTAAATTTCAAAGAAGGCTACATCATCTTTTTGGTTTTTTCTTAATGAACCTCATAACTGCCATCACTTTGGGATTCCGTAAGTAAATCCAATTTAAAGAACAAGCAATAGGTAACATGAATCCCCTTATAATATTTGTTGCTACGTGCACCCAAATTTTTATGTCAAATTGAGTGAAGTTGATGGGCCTCCCTTGGGTGTAGTAATCAGTGAAGTTGATGTCGAAGATTGCACAATCATAAACATTGGTTTGGGCATATATAGTTCTTATAAACTTTGTGCTCTTCCCAATCCTAGTTGAAGTCAGCCTCTAACACACTCTGAGGGACAAGTTCTTTTTTCCTTCATATTGTAAGATAACAATAGCTTAAATGAGTTATTAACAAACATGAGCTTGAAGCATACCACTATCTCCACATATTTTCTACTAGCATACTCTATTGAGCTCATGGAATTGTAATTCTTGATTTTGTGCTTTATTCTATTGAAGGCAACCAAAAAATAATGGTCATTGAGAAGAATGGGAGATTGGAACATATCACAAAATTTATTCATCCCCTATAATTATTTTGTCAAATTGCCTTTGTTCGTGCTCTCATGTATAATTTTATGCATTAATGACATGTGAAAATAACAACAATGGTTGCAGTCATTTTGTACAATACATGAACAAAGAAATAATCACTAATGTTAATCACAATAGTCATTGGTGACTTCTTATATAGGGCATGAACCTCATTAGGTAATTGGATGCGCATGTATCTACAATGAATCGTCTAAGATCAAATTTCTCTCTCATGAACACATTATCTTCTTCCTACTCCCTAATGAGTTTGTGGTATGAAAAAATAACTTATAATTGAAAGAGATAAGTCGTGCATTAATAACATGATGAACATGCTAGAGTAGGTGCTGAGAGGGGAAGGGGTGTATTAACATTCAAATGGATCATTGTCTTTCAAAGAACATGATAAACCCTTGCCCTCGTCACACCTCGAAGAACTGGGTCAGCTCCTTTGTTTGACACATAATCTAAGATGGTCTCGATCTTTAGTCCCAAGTTTGATGGGATGCGTGTAATAGATTACCCTCTCATGTAGCCCATTTTGAATAACGGACAGGTCTTGGGATGACATTTCTACTACGCTAGATCTTGATTATTGAATGAAGGGGCTCCGCACATTGAGCCCTTATTCTTCGGCCTTTTCGAGTATTTTAGAGGATGACTCGTCGTCAGAGGTATGCCGAACTTGAAAACTTGGGAATCCTAGAACAAAATATCAAATACAACAATAGCATTACACATCAATGATAAGATTTAAATCTATATAGTATCATTAATGGTTTGAAGACTCTCCATCAATGATCGGGATTAGTGCATACCTCATGTGCAACACCCTTTGCATAGCTAGTAGGGTCCACTATTGTATCAGACCCTCCCACACTGACATCAACTCATGTAGACTGTCTTCTCTGTATTGAGAACACGAGATAAAATTGTAAATATTATTGCACATCAATGACAGAATCAAGAAGTATATAGTGTCATTAATAGCTTGACACTCTCTATTAATGAAAAAGATTTTCACATACCTCTTGGGAAACACCCTCTTCATGGCTAGTAGGGACTACTATTCTTTCATATTCTAAACTGATATCCACTCTTGTGAATTGTCCTATTTGTGTTGAGAACACAATGAATAAAATACTCGATGTTATTTCACATCAATGACAAAATCAAAAAGTACAAAACATCATTGATGGTTTGAACACTCTCCATCAATGATAAAAATTCTCACATATCTCATGGGTGGCACCATTTTCATGGTCAGTAAGGTCCACTATTGTTTTAGGCCTTCCCACACCGACATCCACTCTCGTGGACTGTCCTCTTCGTGTCGAGAACATAACAGATAAAATACTAAATATTATTACACATCATTGACCGTAGCAAATAGTCTATAATGTCATTGATGGTTTGAACACTCTCTATCAATGATGGAGATTCTCACATACCTCATATGCAACACCTTCTATAAGGCCAATAGGGCCAACTATTGTTTCATGTGCTCTCACAACGACATCCACTTCTATGGATTGTCCTTCCTATATTGTATTCAACAAATAAATTACATAGTATTATTATACATCAATGACATTATCCAACAGTCTATAGTTTCATTGATGGCTATTATACTTTCCATACACCATAGGAATTATATCATACCTTATGTGCATAACCCTATGCATGGCAAACGAGCCCACATGCATTGATAATATGTGGTTGCGTGTCTATATCTTGCATTATAGAGAATGAAGGGCTGACAATCTTTTTTGCCACAGTGCCGATGACACCCACTCCTCCCTACTATAATTCTTGCATTCAAAACAACAAACAAATTTAAAAATAGCATCTAAGATCATGACAAAAGCTCATTCTTGATACACACCATTGCATGGATTTTACGGATTATGTACTATTTCATTTGCAACAAACTTCTTAGGGGCCAATGTAGTATTATTTTTCCCAATCTCTTCATTGTCAACTCCAACTAGAAAAGGTCCATGTTGTCTACAGATTTTTCTTGTCCAAATGGAATATTTATACTTACATACGACATGCATTACCATCAATGGTAACATCCGCATTACCCAATAATCATAGATGAAGAAAGAATACTTGATCACTCTTCATATCATCCTCTCTGTCATACCTCCATCCTTTTCTTTGTCACCGTCATCCTTTTCATCCTCACTAGCATCCTCCTCGTCATCCTCACTAGCATCCTCCTCGTCATCCTCCACACCATCCTCCCCATCATCTTCAACACCATCCTCCCCTTCACCATCACTAACATCCCAATCATTATTGCTATTATCCCCCCTATCATCTTCGTTACCAACATTTTCATCCTCATCATGGTACTTTTCATCCTCACTATCATCTTCTCCATCAACCTTATTATTAGGCCGCTCAACCTCACTCTCATTATCCCTAATTTGTATTCATTTTATTTACTTTCTAACTCCTTCCTTACATCCACTTGTCCATCTAGGGCATAAATCCTATCAGTCAGAATACCAACAAATCGTCAGTGTTCTTCTCTAAGGGCCTCCAGATCATTGTGCATTCTTAAAAGCTGATTGTACTTTTTTCTCGAGCACTCTCACACCATGTTCTCTCTTTGAGAATTTCCCCATCAAGATCGTCAAGATACTTCTGCCCATGTCTCCTTTTACTGATGCTTGCATTCACCAAAGTGATTAGGTCTCATATAAGACATTCATCAATATAAAACAATGACAGAAATAGACGTCATCATTGATGGGACACATTACCTCGACCCCAACCCTTGTGTCTCCTCTAAGAGTGAGTCTAACATTTCTCTAAGCCATACTATTTATTAGATCCTCATACTCTTTTTTTCCCAGCAAGCTATTAAATGCCACTGTATTGTTTTGTCAACTTGACACGCCCAAGCCCACATATTTTCATGCTCAAAAGTCCATACCTATATACCATGACAGGATAGTATACAACGAACAAAACATAACAATATTGTTCAAATATTAGGGACATACTTGCAAATCCACATAGTTTTGCATAGGTTTCCTCCTCGTACCTAACCCCTAGCCTCTTTGGCCGGTGCATATACTACTTCCAACCCCATATAGTATATAAAAATGAGTGTGTTGTTTGCACCCAGTTATATTTGGCAATGCTATCCAAGTCCTTGATCATGTCATAGTGCATGCAAGGACAAAGGCTGTTGGTTTGTGGAAACAACATCGTCACAAAGATGTACACTATGTACAACCTGCATGTATCCTCAACTACATGCTACCCATCTCCACTATTTTTTGAGAAAGTCCTCTAGCTTGGTAATTATGATCCTCTTATCAACCTCTGCATCCATTGTCAAGTGTCTTGTGCACCACATGCATGTTGCTTTTCAGTTCTCAACGCAAACAGCGATCCCCTCATTATGCAGGCCAATTATTGAGGCAATATCCTCAACACTGAACTCAACCAAATGATGGCCTCACTTGAAACTACCATTGTTCCCTTTAACAAAAGGCTTGCTCATCATTTGGCAATCCATTCATTGGATTTTAACCTTATTCAACCTAAATCTATGGATAAAATATGATAAACAACAATATTCGACTAGAAAAATGATAAAAGAAAAATAGGAAGACATAAAAATCTATTTTTAGGTTTCCACATTAAAGTAAAGTATAGTATAGCACTTAACTCCCTTTTCTTTCATTATATGCCCATTGGTGTTCCAAAAGTACCTTTCTATAAAATAAATGACTAGGTTAGTCTACTTCATATTTCTGCGTGTGAGTTTCTCACACCCAGAGAACATAGAGATTTACAGGTACTATTTAGTACAACGCATGCCTGGACTTGCAGTTCAAAAGGGTATTAAAGGAAAATGCCTGAGAATACTCAGCTTTCGTGCTCAAGGCCATGAGAATTATGGAGCGTAGGAAAGGGCATATGATATATTAGTGGTCCCAAGGGATCTGGAAAATAAAAAGAGAAAGTGCCCAGAGAGGCATCAACAGAACCAGTCAATTCGGGATGCTATCGGATTTGTAGTTCGATGGCTCCTTAATAGATTCCCTTCAGAGAGTTTTAGTGAAGAATATGAATATTTTTCTTCATATAGGAGTTAGCTTTCATACCCAATTTGATATTAGTTATATTTTGGAGAAATAACACTTGTTACTGACGTATTTTTATAATATATATATATGTGATGAGCATGGGTTGGATGTGCCATCCGGGACAGATGAGTAGTGATGTCTCTTGTACACACATATTAGACGATAGAATGTTAATGTTTTGTTTATGTTGTTATTATAATGAGAATGATGTGATGTGATGCAAGGTAAGATATTATAATGTGACATTTGAATACATATGTTTTGATAAATGTGTTTAGATATTGAATATGTACAACAAGTAAGATCCAAAATTTGATGTGAAAAGTGAATACAATGCATATATGGGTCGAGACCCAAGATTCAGAATGAATTATGCACCAAATTAATATTTTGTGTGAACGTTAATGCATATATATATATATATATATATATATATATATATATATATATATTTACATGTTGATTTGATAGGTTGACCCTTCATTGCAGTTTTAAAGGAGACTCTATCCATCTTATTTTTACTAATTTTATCAAAATTATTTTGGTATGTGAATTGGTTGGCATGTCATCCATGTAGTAGCATATTAGGGTTTTGTGCATTCATCCATGCATAGCGATTGACATCTTCCATCTTGAGACGCCAAGAATAGATCCAGATGGGTTGGGTTCGGGTTAGCCGACATAACCGAGACCCGTGACTTTCCCATTCGGTTCTCGTGCGTGAACTATTTTTGAATTAGTCATGGTAGAAATATCTAATATCTAATTATTGAAAGAATGAGAAATATAAAAATTTTATTAAATAAATCTTAATTATATCAAAATAATAGAAATAACCGAGCCTAAATTGAGCAAAGGCTAGCTAGTTGCTCACTAGAGTGCCCTCGACAACTAGATGTAGTCCTGATGGCATTTCATTGAGGGAGTCCAAGGGGCAAAGGCTACTTGGAGGTAATTAGACTTATCCAATCCAAACACGAATGATTTATTTTATATAGAACACATTAATCAATTCTGAATCAAAGGATCATTCGTTAGTTGTTAATAAGAGATGTAGATATCTACATCAGGATCCGTAAGGAATAAATATCCGGCTCACTAGTCCAGAGCCTGCTTTGACTGGCACGTGCATCCTTTCATGGTACGTGTGAGTCGATTTTCCTATCTCATCTCACTGAAAACTCGATAAAACTATATAAATAGGCCTCAGAAGGGATTTATACAATAGGCCTAAAGGCAACTTGTTGTGGATCTTATTTTCGAAAACATACTCAAAGGATCTCATTCTCGAGGGTTATTGATCCAGAAGATCGATCAATTAAATGAACCAGGTTAAGTGGGATTCGATAAAATACATTTAACTCGTCTTGCAAATAATAAAATAATACACAATATAATGGAGTGTAAAACATAAAACGAGTCCTACACGGACCTGGGAGAAGCTTCGAGCGTATCCTCATGTCTAGGCCGCGAGCTTCTACTCCGTACCTATATATCAAACTAAAAGCTAATGCCTACTCATGAGGCATTCACACATTCTTTAGCATACACATATCAATCATACATCAATCACATATATTTTTTCCTACGCTATGTTACATTAGATTATGATAATTACTTACTTTATCTAATTAGTTCCTTAGCACTTGTTTTAATACACTTCAAACAAGTAAATTTCATATTTTTATTATAATACAAATATCAAACACATCAATTCATTAATCTTAACATGTTGTGCTAACAATCATCAATTTTAAATAATTAAATTGGGGGCAATTAGACCTCTCGTTGTTGGCAATCAACGACGGCTAGGGTTTATCATGTATCTTAGAACTCGAATTCAACACTCGGCGGTGTCCGAAGTTTGATCAGGTCCGACTTGATGAGCTTGGCTGAAAATTCGGTCGAGATGGGCGGCACTGGGCTTAGTTCCGGTAGGGAAAGGTAGTGAAAGGGTCGACAATGTTGAGGAGGCGACTAGATAGCAATGGCGACGATCACTGCCCATAGAATTAGCGACAAGTTAAGGGGTGTCATCAAGGGCTTGGAATAAAAGGTGTCGGTGAGAAAGAAGACGAGTGGTTGAGGGAGAAGACGAGTTGGTCGAGGAGAAAACGTGTGGTTGGTGAGAAAAGGTCGGGTCTCCTACTCGAGTAAAAAATAATAACTAATTCTTAAAAAAAAATTAAAAAATATAGAAAATTCCCATAAAACATAATACACATCATAACATCACAATTAAATATTTTATAACTAATAACCCATCCTAACTGCCCATAACATATCCTAATTTGTTATTTAGCTTAAAAATAATTATACGATTTAATACTAAAATAATTAAATAAAATCTGGGCATACTCTCATATATTTCGATAACTCATTCTATTGTTGTATTACTCACGTTATCATTATATACTTGAACACACAAAACTCTTATGGTTTATATCACCTGACCGGCCTCTAGTCGGTTCGTGTATTCTGAAATTGACTCAATTAAAAATAGTGGTCAAATCGACCGATACAGAGTATAAAACCTTAACTCATGTCACGGGTTTTATAGGATATCTCGAGGCCTTCAATAACTTAAGGGTGGCAACACCGGGCTACATGCAATTGTGCAATTTAGTTTGTGTCTATTAAGATAATTTATAAAAAAAAAACTCTTGCAAACGTTGTGTGTTGAGATAATTTATAATTTTTTTTCTTTTTTTAAAAATAATAATGTTAGATTTTCCCATAGGATAATTTGAAAACTTGGCAAGGTACCATATCATGTGCGGTTTATGTTAAAGATAAATTATAATTTCATAAATTAATTTTTATTTTATCTTATTAATAATGAGATAATGGATAATCACACGAATATCTTAAAGGTAGATTCTAATTTATGATATATTTTTATTTTAATATCATTAAAAAATAATAAAATAGATAATAATTATATTTTAATTTATTTTTTTATTATATTTTAATTAGTCAATCCTCTTATTTTTATCTTTGGCCAAATAAATTTGAGTTTGCTGGAGTAGATATTCTTATATCGGGTAAAAGTGAAAAAGCAGACATTTAACTAAATCACCGTGATTTTGGCTATCACAAATTTATTTTTTAATACATGCGTTTTTGGTAATAATGTAATTAAAGCAAACACGAATGGAGGTGGAAGCACGATAAAGATGGCGATTGAAGAGACCAAAAGAACCCAATCTCTTTTCTTTTTTAACTTTTAATCCTCGAAACCACCAAACTTGTCCGCTTCTCCGTCTACCACCGGCGCCAGCAATGGAGGGGCCGCGGAGCCACCTACCCCCCATACCTGACAACTACATCAGCCTGCGCCACCTGCAGGAGAGGAGGCTCAAAGAGAATGAGGAGGAGGAGCGGCGGAGGCGGCTGATTGAGCAAGAGGAGGAGGAGCGGCGGAGGCGGCTCATTGAGCAAGAGGAGGCGGAGCGGCGGAGGCGACTCATTGAGCAAGAGGAGGAGGAGCGGAAGAAGCTCACCGTGGCGGTGGAAGCCCTAGTCCTTGGTGACTCTGGCGATCGGCGGCAGGAAGGCGAGCGCGGTTCGATCTTCCGGGGGGTGAGGGTTTTGGAGGGGGAGGGGAAGCGGGGGGGAGGGGAGGAGGGTGTGCCGGCGGTTGCGACTGCCAGGAAGATTTGGTGGAAGAAGAAACGCATGCATAAGAAGAAGGGAGAAGAGGCGGTTGCGCTGGTGGTCGCCGGCGACGGGGAGACGGCCGCGATCGGGCCATGCACGGCGGATTTGGCCGTCCCCTGGGGGAAGACCAAGGTGGGCAGCGGTGATACGGGAAGATTGGCGGTGGCGGCGGAGTTGAAGATCGGTGGAAGTGGGGAGGGGGAAGATGTTGGCGTGGTGGTGGGGAAGGCGGGGGAAGGTAGGAAAGAGGCGAAGGGGAAGAGGAGGGGGCAGCCGGTGAAGTCGACGGCAGCGGCGGTTGGTGGGGAAAGGGGGTGGGCGGGGAAGAGGGAGGAAGTTAGGCTTGAGACAAAGGGCAAGGGGAGGGGGCGGCCGGCGAAGTTGCTGGCGGCGGTGGTGGGGGAGGAGGGTGGGGAAAGTGAGTGGGCGGAGAAGGGGGAGGAAGGTAGGAGCGAGGCAAAGAGGCAGGGAAGGGGGCGCCCGGTGAAGTTGCCGGCAGCGATGACTGCTGCGACGCGGGCGGCGGCGGCGGCGACGATGACGGTGGGGGAGCAGGGTGGGCGAAGGGGTTGGGCGATGAAGGGGGGA
>JAVDBV010049827.1:0-10252 GCA_032619315.1 Piper longum
CCCCTCTCTGCCCGCCCTCTCGATCCAGCCCGCACTCCAGCCCCATGAAACCATTGTAGAGGATTTGGTTCTCATCAATAAGTTCCACATGGTGTGTTGCATTGGGAAGATACATGATATCCCCATGCATATATATATATATACCAACAAGAAAATTATTGGAAGGCATCTACGTGATATTCCTCACCCACCATAGATAACATAGTTAATTTTTACGAAGCATGGATCATGAGTGACATACATGGCTAAAATTCACACATTAACAAGAAACGACCAAACAGTGGGATTGCTATATCATCGTCAATAATAATTCATTCTCTTTGTATGTATACCACAAGGAGGAGGATTGATTAAGAAGAGAAACCCACCCACGTTTTTACTCAAATTCTTACATGTTTCCAAGACCAGCAAACTTCATTATTTTGAGGAATAACTTAGTGTAACCCCACCAAACATACAAATGTGGCAAGCTATCCATTCTTTGTGCATTTTTTGGAACTAAATGCTCGTAAGTTAGCTACACAGCTAGCTTTGAAGTTGATGTGTATGTAACTATGCAAACTTCTTTTGTTGTAAAATACCCTTTAATTTTGGTCACATGAATTTCTGTGTTGAATTGTCCATACCATTTGGACTGGTAGGTTTCCTATCAAATAATTGCTTCATACCCACAAAAAATTGACACGTCTCTCCTCACAAAACATGTCCATGGTGCAATGTGAAAAGCTAATTCATGTTCATATGCAACATTTGAACGGTAATTGTACCAAAGGTATTCCGCCATGCTCGTGTATCACGATGGCTTATAGTTTGATAACGCCAACAAGAGCTTGGACCCATCTGTCGTTGATGCATAACAACTCATTTTTAAAGCTCTAATAATTCACAGATCAATATTGAATGAGATATATACTGCTGTAGTTAAGATTATACCATGCGTTCATTGACTAGAATTTATAAATGACATAAACTGCCTTACAAAGACATCTATAAAAAAGGACCCATCTCCACAACTTGGGAATGCAACACTCAAGACAACACAGAATTCTCTCTACCTAGATCTTCAAACATGGATGCCCTCACAAAGGCTTTTTCAGGTTATAAAATCTTCGAGTTTTTGTGGGTTTGTTGTGAAAGAAGTGAATTTTTGTTGCAAAGGGTTGAATTTTTGTGTTTGGAGCAATGTAGGATTTGGAGTGGATGAAGATGCCATTGTCACCCTCTCTGGGCAATGGCAACCGGAACACCACTCGGAATTTAGGAAGAGCTGCCCTGAGTTCTTCAAAGAAGATGAGAGGCTCTTCCACAGGTGGAATGTTCATCACTTTGCCAAGCTCAAGACCGAATTCTCCCGCTTCAAGGTCTATTAAACAAGGCAGATATAATCAGCCAATTCGATGACAAATGATAATCTTAACTTTCAATAACTCCCTCAAAATCACTAGGATTATCAATTTCATCTCTAGAAAACATCATTAGCCATTTAATCAATATAACTCTTTCATTCAAGTTTCCATGAAAACTTCTCTATGTTATTCACTAGCCTTGTGCTTGGTTGTTGATTTATGGCTAGCTTCTTGGTGTAGAAAGCCGCGGTGCTATGGGCGATGCATCCATGGGAGAGGGATGCTCGATTCGTAAACGAAGCCATCCACAGAGGCCCCTCCCTCGACCTAATCGTGGAGATCACCTGCACTCGATCAGCGGACGAGCTTCTTGGAGCCCGAAAGGCCTACCATTCCCTCTTCCATCATTCTATCGAAGAAGATGTTGCTTTCCATGTTCACCATCCCAGCCAAAAGGTCACCAATTTACTCACAAATCTTGATCATATCTATCTGCAATTCTTCGAGATGTATATTAGGCAAACATGGCCTTGTCAATCTTACTAACTCAAACTACAAGTTCCAACAGCTCTTGGTGGCGCTGGCAAGCTCTTACAGGTACGAAGGCTCGTCCGTGAACGAGGAGCTGGCGAGGTTGGAAGCCGAGATTCTTGTTGAGGCCTTGAAGAACAGTTCCAAGGCAATTGAGAATGAGCATGTTGTTAGGATCTTGAGCACAAGAAGCAAAGCACAGTTGCAACTCACCTTTGATCGCTACAAGGCCAAGTATGGCACCTCCATTTTTGAGGTAGGCATTTCTTTTCCAAACTCTGAACCACCATTATCGATCATAACACGAACACTAATGCTTGTAATGTCTCCAGCATGTAGCTGGTGATCCAATCTTGCAAGCAACAGTTCAGTGCCTGTACTCCCCTGCAACGTACTTCTCCAATGTAAGATCAATTGCAAAACCAGTATTATTATTGCTAGAACTAACAAGTCATATCATAATTGATAAAACACGAACTGGGTTCTTGTGATTTTCAGATTCTGAATGCGGCATTGAGTCATGGCTCCGACGAGACGGCGAAGAAGGCTCTGACGCGAGTTGTTGTGACCAGGGCTTATGTGGACATGAGCGCGATTGAGGCGCAGTACCATGCCTCGTATGGAGGCTCTCTTGCAGACAAGGTGGGGGAGACGACGTCCGGCAACTACAAGAACCTTCTTCTCTCATTGATCAGAAGGGAAGCATGAATCGAACGCACCTCGGCCGCCAGATCAAATAAAACATTTGTTCTTCTCGTTTTTAGCTGTCTGGCAGTGGTGGTGGTTGCTTTGTTGAGAAGAGGGAACTGATTTTTCGCTTTTGTTTAGTTTATTTATGATCCTAATAATAAGTCCTTGTTAGCTCTTGCCCAAATTATACTTCTGTGTGATTATTGTCTCTCGGGAAGAATAAAAAACTTGATGATATTTCAATGGAAGGATCTTCTTTTTTTAGTTTTTCAAGAATGGTTTTTTGATGTTTTAGTAAAAATAAGCCCGAGTTTATTCTTTTAAACGAAACGTTTGTTCATTAAGATGAAGGTGTATGAACCGAAGTAACCAAGAAAGGAGGATTTTTAGCTCCACCTCAAGTATGCCTGATTTTGATCGTCCCGCATGAAGCCTACCTACATTCCATAAACCATATCGACAACAACCAGAACAAGTTAACTTCGTTTTTAAGGATTCAGGTATTTGGTTCTCCTCACGAGGAAAAACCCGTTTAGTTAATGCTGAGACTGTCTTTTACTAATACATGTTTGTAATGTTATTTTGCATCTCTTCTACGTCCCAGGGGTTAAGGGGTTAGTGAAACTGTGAATTAGTGAAGAGTGTGCAATCTTTGATTCACGGCCATCTTCTCCTTCGTCCCGTACGACGACGGCCTTCACTCTCTGAACTTACACACCCCTACCTCCATCTCCACTATCATGTTTCCCTCTCCGGTTCTCATCTTTCTCATCTACCCTTCTTCTCACCACCCATCAGCTCCTACTTCCATGTCCTCTCCACCTTCGACCACCACGCACCTCCGGCCCTTATTATCTTCCTTGTCCTTCCGTAACCCGCCTCACATTTTAGGCTCCACTTCTTCGGTCTAGACGAACCTTTATCTATGTTGTACGCGGTAAAGATCACTTCTTTGTAGAAGTTGACCCCTACACCTTGGTCACGGGAAGGGGTGCTCGTAGACAGAGTTGAATCTAGTTTTGTTTGGTTAAAGCTCAATTTATTTAATTTTGGGCTCGATTCGAATTAAAAAGTATTCGAATCAAGTTGAGTTCGATTCGGGGTTCAAGCTAGCTTTCGGATATATTGATGTTTTTTTTTTTTTGTGTAATTCATTCTAAAATTTAATTTTTAATTAAAATATCTTAAGTTTGATATAATTATGTATAAATAATAATTTAATTATGCATAAATTTATTTAATTTAATATCATATAATAATATTTATAATTTAATTAAATATATATATATATATATATATAAATTTAAGATAAACATGATAAAAAATCTTATTCCTTATTTAAAGTATTAAACTTTAAGCCGAGTCAAGTCGAGTTGTGCAGGTACAAGTTTAAGCCTGACTCGTTTAATATTAAGTTGAACTTTGAATTGAGTTTTTTCGAATCTTATCTCGTTAAACTAAATCGAGTTTAATCAAACTTTGAATATACCTATTCAGGATTAGCTATCGGAGAAGAATATCACGCTAATTGCTGAATTTGTGAAAGATATTTTTACAAGCATCAAGCAGAGTTCTGGGCCTTCGGCCTCTCTTTGGCGAAGGTGGGCTCCACGTGAGAATTGTATACCATATTAAAAAAATAAAAAATAAGTCCAAAAGTATATAAAAAAGTCTTGAATAAATGACAAAATACAGGCAACTCCTGTACGGATGGAGTGGTTGTTGGAGCCAGCATTTTCTATACGGGACCTGCTTCTATTAAGTGATAAAAAAAACCTATCTTAGTTTAAAGAGGTGACATGGGCGTTTTTTGTAGGCAAGAAGAAAGAAGGGATTTGTGGAGAACGAAAATGGGGGATGCATTTATATAAATAACGGCTATTTAAGTCACAAAAATAAAATCTGATTTATAGTATATTTACTGTAATATACCATTTACACCATTTAAAGTATTTTAACCGCGTAAATTTTATTCACACTTTCACTAACCCCAATGTCATTATGAGTATGTTCTTGAATGAATCTATTTTGTTACACCAATCAACTTATAAAAATAATCTAGGTCCATGTAGTTCTTATTCCACGTGAACTTAGTCATTATATAATCACACTCAAAAGATGATATATAATTTACGATCATATTAGACTCTCATTATGCGCTCCATAGCGCATGTAGCCGCCTATAAAATATAAGAGGTTCCACTTGTTCCAAGTCCCACATTGCTTAAATCATACTTAGGGGTGTCAATCGAGCAAATTGAGTCAACTGTACTCAGGCCGAGGAAAATTTTGGTTCAGGCAAGCCAATTCGGATGTCATCTTTGTAGATGATAGGAGCTTTGAGGGTTGAATGGCCTAAATAGGGAGGTTTAGGGCTGATGTATGTTCCAATGATTTTGAATGGAAGACAGGTTTCTGCATTGGTTAACATAGGGGCAATGTATAGCTTCGTTTCAACAAAGGTGCCGGATCAGTTGGGGCTGAAATCAAAGGTTACTACCAACAACATCAAGGTTGTGAATTCGCCGGTGAAGTAGGCTTTAGGTGTGGCTTGGGGAGTCCAGATCTGATTGGGGGAATTCAGGGGCCGAGCTGATTTCATGATCGTGGAAATTGATGACTTCAAGGTAATTCTAGGCAACAATTTTTTTGTATCAGCTTGTGTATGAGTGTTGCCACACTTGGGAGGAGTAATGGTGATGTCCTGGGGCAATGGATACTTCGTGCGGGGACATAACAAACCTACCGGAGTAGAGGGTCTAAGAACTGGTGAGGTGCAGCTTGAAACATTGCAAGTGGTCAAGGTCACTGAGGAGAGGAGTTCTACTAGTCTTGCAGGAATAGTATGCAGTAATCCAGATGATTAGTTGGGGCAGTTTACCGGTATGGAACTGAAAACCCTAGCTGGAGTGTTGTCTTCCGGGCAGTTAGATGAAAGCTGCGATCACTGGGTAGTGAATGCCAAGGCCCCAACCCGGATATCAGGGAGGATACCTAGAGGATGTACTAAGCTATGTAGTCCCAGAGAGAGGAATCAACTTAGAGTGGAGAAGTCTGTTGGGTGAGTTGGCGAGATGCGTGTCTGGAGGTCTAGATTCCAGCAGGATGTGAATATGTTGGAGTTTAGTCCCGTAATCTGAATTGAAGCTTTCTTGGAGGTTGCCAACGACTTGAGGAAGTACTTTGAGGATTGTAAGAGTGAGTTGCTGCAAGGTAGCATGGGTAAGCTCTATACCCTTGTTCGAGGAGTAAGACGGCAGTCCATGGAGATGACATGGGACATTTGGTTGGGAGGATTTCGTTCATATTGTTGGAGCGAAACGCTGAATACTCACTACCATCAGTTGAAGATACTAACTGATGGTGAGACACCGGGATATTCACCGTATTAGGAGTACCATTTGACGAAGGTGAGGTGTTGACAAGAGATCAGCTCTTTCCTTGTGTGGAAGGGAATGTTTGTGGTGAACAAGGTCTGTATGTTTAGAGCCTTCATGGGGGATTCACAACCATGGTCGACCAAGGCTGCTACAGATCTGAGACGAGCTAAGGGAGTAAGTGCTGAATCTGGAATTAGGGTTTCACTTACCGTGTTTGGCTTGCAGTGAGGCAAACCAGACGTCTCTATCCCCACTTATCTAGAGAGACAACCACTAGATGAGGTGAATTTGTATCGGGCTAATTACCAGCAGTGCTTTACATGGAGGAAGAGAGAAACAGTTGAAATATTGGAGTTACTAGCTTCATTGCAAAGTCTTAAGGATGCTTCGAGCCGGAAATTCTCGGAACCACGGGGAGTTGTATGGCTGAGTTTTCAAAACATGGATGCTGGAGCATGGAGTCGATGCAAGTGTGTAGGTGTACATGCGAGGTCTGTGGCATGCAAGATCGGGGATGATGCAATGGAGGAGTTGGAACCGCGGTGTGATGTGTCTATGGTACATAGAGAAGAGATGGTGCTATGGGGGAGAATTAAATTTGACTTGTTGTTGCTGAAGAGGGGGACATGCCTTCCTTCCGATGAGGACATCGGCTCTCATTGGTGGGGGAGGATGTTACAGCCCTGATTCATGGGCGTCACCGGGTACTAGGGTTTGGGGTGTTTGTTCCTAGTATTCCCGCATCCATGAGGGGTAGCGGTGGCTATCCGAGTGGTGGAAACAACATACCGAAGCTAACCCGTGTTATAGTTGCAGGTGAATAAACAATGGTGCACGTAGCTATTGAGGGACCGAGCATTGCAGGAGAGCATGTCGTCTGGTTACGACAGTGGATTGTGGCATATGTATCGGCGATGGTGTATCGAGCATATGGCCGTGTCGAGACCAAGAAACCTCAAGATAGGTGCTGGCTCGTGGATGTGTGCTATTCGGGTATTGGTGACCGAGCATCAGGACTAGGCAGCGAACACGTCGGGAATTTGTGTCGGCACACCGAGGTTGAGGAGCAACCTTTGTACTGAGCATGAATGATCAAGTCTACCTAGTGTGAGCCGAGCATGGGTCAGGCGTACAAGTCATCTAAACCGAGCAGCATGTCGAGCAGTACTGAGACCAAATACTAGTACTGGGCGTCAGCATGATCGGTAGCATATAGCGGTACAGGATTGCGGCAAGAGCTGTACCGGCTAGCAGTACTAAAGAGCGGTATCGGGATTGAGCGCTAGCATGCTCCGGCATTTGGGAGTGGTCATCATGTTCGAGCAGGAGTAGATTCTGATGTTTGGAGTGCTACAAAATTCTAGCAATACTAGGAATGCTAGCGGCACTAGGAATTCTAGCAATACTAGGAGTCCTAGCGGTACTAGGAGTTTTGCCGGGATTTGGAGTGGTACTAAGAGTTCTGCTGGGATTTGGAGCGGTAATCAGTCCCATCAACGTCCGAGTGCCAGTGTGTGGAGCGGAAATTGCTGGAGGCGCCAAGGGGTCGAGGCTAGTTAGGGTCAAGCTAGGGAGGGTGAGACTGGAGCCCAATGGTGTAGCCAACAGATTGTTGGAAGTTTGTTACAGATTTGGAGATAACACGTCTTGAAGGAGATAAGGATATCCTAAGTGTGTTTGTTGCAACTAACTTCTGGGATAAACATGAACACCGTGTGAGGAACCTAGACGTGGAGATAAGGCTGAGTTGTTAAAGACACGGCAGATCTTTGCAGGATCTTTAGGGAGAAAGATGCCGGCTGGATTGGGGTTTATCTGGAACCAGGAGATATGCTGGAGTACATATGCACGGATTAGAGGCTTAGAGAGGGGATTCCTGACATGAGAAGGAAGGAGACCGACCAATTGGGGACTCGTTGTGGAGACGGACAATTGGAGAGCAAAGTGAGGTCTTGAGAGGAAAGACAACTGAGAGGAGGAAGCTTGTGAAGTTGCTGCAGCCGGTGCTTGTGGAGAGGACTGGAACTTCATCAGAGGCTTGCTGGAATCAAGGAATACGTTGTGGGGTTGTTGGTGTTATAGCAGTCGGGAGGGTTACTTGGGTTATAGTAATCCCGTGAGTTCCATTATAATTGGGGTCCATCTGGGCAAGGCTGTGGGGGCTATCCACAACCTGAGCAAGCGCTTGAAGGGTAGGTAGAGTGCTTGTAATCCTTATGTTTGTTTGATAATATGAGGTTGGGAAGTGTTTTTCCCGTATATGTGGTTTTGCTTGTTGGCTGGTGTCTTAGGTAGGGAGCTTTAGTTCCAGGTTGTGGTCGAAGTTTGCAAGGCAGCAATTGTGGGAACTGGTTTCCAAGACGAGCAAGGGTAGACGGCATGAACCCAACATGCATATTGGCGTTTGGGCGATCGGGTAGTGCTTTGGGTGGTGCTGCTTGATTCTCGGGACAGCATATCGGTAAGGCATGCCGGTAACAGAGAATACTGTATCGGTGCTTGTGTGTGATCAAGAATGGGTGATCGAGCAAGGGCTGATTAGAGTAGTGGTATTGGTGTGGTGCAATTACCGATAGTGTGATCGGTAATCACGGTACTCGGAGTTGTGGCCGAACACAATTACTGGTGTTTGGACGTTTGCTTCCCATATCGTGTGGATTGTTGAAGGTTGAGTGTTCCCAGGGAGGGGAATACACTGCACAGGACTGATTGGGATAGAAAATTTTTGGGTCCTAGAATCAGCCCCGTGACAGAGAAGACTGTTATAGGTGTAATCGTGGGATGCGCTGGGAGCTAGGGTTTGGAGGTTGTCCCTAGTCATCCCGCATCCAAGGAGGGGTAGTCGGAGCTATTCCGGTGGCAAAACAACTTACCAAGTGCTAACTCATGTTATGTTTGCAGGCAAGGATCAGACTATGGTGCACGGTGTGTCATTGATCGGTGCTGGAGGTCAAGTAGTGGTATTTGGATCTGTATCTGAAGTACCGAACATAACGCTGCTTGCCGCATCGAGGAACCTCAGGACAAGTAGTCAACAACATGCAAGGTCAAAGGCTACCGGGATCGAGTACCTGCAGTGACTACGTGTACTGGGAGTGGGCGTTGTCGACCAAGCATCGTGACCGAGCAAGGTGCGGACAATGGGTCGTGACCGAGCAGCGGGTGCTACCGAGAAATATAACGGTATCGAGCAACGGGCGCTATCGAGAAACAGAGCGGTACTGGGTTTCGGGTGCTACCAGTAAATGTAGCGGTACCAGGTAGCAAGACGCTATTGGTATTTGGAGCGGTACTGGGTTTGCACGTGTGCTGGTCCATGCAGTGGTACAAGCGGGTAGTGGGTGCGCAAGCGGTGCGTGGACGCGATCGAGCAAATAGCGGAGTTCCGGTATTTAGAGTAGGATCACAGAGCAGTGTAAAACCCACAATTTGAGTTAGGGTTTTATATTTAAAACCGGTCAGTTCGATTGTTATTTTCGAGTCGAGTATGTTTCAGAACACGTGTACTGAGCCGACGCCAGTCCCGTGTATGAGCTACGAGGGGTCATGTGTACCCAAGTATATGATGATAACGACATGAATACAGCAGAAAATAATGAGTTATCAGAATATATGAGAGTATGCAGTCCAGTTTTTTTTATTATGTATTTTGAGCGTAGAATTAGTTTTAGGTCGTTTACCGCGTTAGGACGCGTTACAAGTAGTTTGGGCGGGTTGATAGTTATAAATAACCACCGGAACTCGCCGGAAAACCGGAATTTGTGGAATTCGCTAGATTTCATCGGAGCTTCCGCGGAGTTCACCCAGTCGAACCTGATCTAGCTTCGGACATCGAGGAGCGCCGAATTCGAGGTTCGAGATGCACGTACGATGAAGCCCTAACCGTCGCCGATTGCCGACGACGCGAGGTATAATTACCTCGAAGTTTATTATTTTAGATTGATGATTGTTAGACACCCTGATAGGGTTGAGTAATTGATGTGATAAATGTCTAAATGTGAATGAAGAGTTAAGTTGCATTTTGTGATTGAGTATGGGATGAATAGTAAGTGATTAAATGAGATAGATCTAGTCCGATCATGATGATTGAGCATGATGTAATTTAGAAAAACTTAATAAAATTGATATGAATAGAGTGAGCTATAATTATTTTTTTTAATGATTGTTTGATTATTAATTAATGATGATTGCATTGTGTTGGTTATGATAATTAGGGCTAGTGTGATGCATCATTTAGTTATCGGGCGTTAGTATTTAGCTCTGATGTGTAGGTACGGAGTAGGAGCTCGCCGCCTAGGCGCGATG
>JAVDBV010049828.1:0-13208 GCA_032619315.1 Piper longum
CCCAAATTCGACCACCATGCACCGAATGCAACCGGGGTCAAGGAATTGACTCAGTCCGACACAAGGTCGCACCCTTCATAATCTCAGAATGGACCTGCCAGCCCGTAAGCTCTGAATGGACATGCCATAATGGACCTGACACCCATAGTCTCATAATGGAATGTTAGAATGGACCTGACAGCCCAATAATGTCAGAATGGACTTGACAACCCAATAATGTCAGAATGGAGTTGACTGCCCAATAATGTCAGAATGGACCTGACAGCTAAACATGTCAGAATGGACCTGACAGCCAATAATGAACTTGATAGCCAGTAATGGACATGTCAGAATGGACCTAACAACCAATAACAAATATGTCAGAATGGACCTGACAGCTGATAATCTCAGACTGAACAGAAGGATAAAAATGTGGTTTTTATTGACTTGTTTGATTTAATTATACGGCTTAGTATTTTAATCACTAGCGTAGAATTGCCTCTGCAGGTTAGCAGTGTCTGACTGAAGAATAAAAGATTGATGGGAGATTTTTTTACCGACTCAGGTCTGGCGAACGGATAATAAGGAGACTTCTTTTTTATTTTCTTGTGTTATAAATATGGTTATGGGAAATGGTCCGAGCTGTGGGACGGTTATTTTATATATTGTCGTATGAAACATGAGTTATTTTGATAAGTTATAAATTCTAGACTTATATGTTCATTCACCATTTTAGGTAACACCTGGTTTGGTCAGGATGGGTCATTACAAGGTTGGTTAGTTCTATTTTTGAGTAACACCGGAGTTGGTTAGACCCATGATATTACATTATTGGCTAGTTCGTTACAACGAAGCTCAAGGAGGAACATAAGTGAGACTTTGGCAGAGTCTTTACTAACTAGATTGCAGCTGAAGACTCTTGTTAGTTTGAATTTAGGAGTTATGGTACAATTGCAAACACTTCGGCGGCCCACATAGTTGCCAAAACTAGCTGTTGAAAAAAGCAAACTTTTGGGATTCAAATCTCAACAACTGCTATTTTGAGAAGGCACCACCATAGTTCTAATGGGGGCCTTAGACGGTGTGTTTTGAGATATCTGGGTACACCAATGACCATAGTATTTAGATTGCAAGGAACTTCTTTCAATTTCAGTTCTGCATACCACCCCCAAACTGATCGACAAACGGAGGTAGTGAATAGGGTATTGCAGATGTACCTTCGATGCTTTACTAGTGAGCAACCTAAACAATGGACTCAATGACTATCTTAGTCAAAATATTGCTATAATACTAGTTGGCACAGTGCTATTAAGTGCATACCATTTGAAGCTGTCTATGGAAGACCTTCAGCATCATTGTTATTCTATGTTCTAGGTACTGCTAGGTTACCATAGGGGGATCATCAATTGAAGACCAAGGAAGAAATTCTTATTCTTAGGTCCAACATCTTAATGGCTCAAAACAGAATGAAGCACATGTATGATAAGAAGCATAGAGAATAAGAATTCAACATAGGTGATTTGGTATATGTTAAATTGCATCCTTACAAGCAAATTTAAGGACGACTATCCAAGCAAGCCAAATTGTTACCGAGATACTCCGGACCTTATAGAATTCTGCATCGAATAGGTGAGGTTTCTTATAAAGTTGAGTTGCCATATGATTGCTGTGTTCACAATGTCTTCCATGTTTCATTATTGAAAGAGAAGTTGGGAAACACTGATTTAATGGGAACCAAGTTACCAGTACTATCTGCTGCACTACATACTTTATATCATGCCAATGGCAGTATTACAGCAACCAACCAGAGTCATAGAAAAACCTTACACTTAGTGGAATGGGCGGATCTTGTCAAGAATGAAGCCACTTGGGAAACATTTAAATTCTTATCACTACATTTCCTTATAGACAAGGAAAATTTTGAAGGGGTGAATATGATATAGATATTATTGAATAGATTTTGAATGGTAGTTAAGACGGTTGCAATTGGAAATTGATGGGAAAATGTGTTGAAGCTTTTGAAAGGTTGTTGAAGCTTTTGAATTTGAATATGAAGTAGTGTTGATCATGAATTGTAAATTGTTTTGAATTGTGGAAAGATACAAAAGGGAATGATATACACGAAATTAAGGAAATGAAAAATTATACATCTTCTCCAAATTCTCTTGTCTGCTCTTGCGTCTTCCTCCTATTCCTCTGTTCCTTTGTTCTTTCCAATTCTCTATTGCTCTTCCCCTTCCTCTGCACGTTTTCTGTTTTGCCTCTACCCAACTCTTCTAATGCATTCAAATTCTCATTTCCAAGTTTATATCTCTATCCACCGATTCATAATTGACAACTAAGTGATGAATTCCCATAAATAAGTGATTGGCACAAGCACCGGCCTACTTCCTAAACTTGAGAAATGCAACACACCACCACCCTTGCTTGCGTGGCGGTCACCACGCTTCTTCTCCGGCACAGATGATGCAGGAATGAGGAAGTAGATGTTACCCCTTTTGAGCTCCGACTAGTGGGTGAGGATGAGAACTCAGTGAACCACCCTGCTTAGGGAGAACATGGTGAGGGTTGGCCTTGAGGATGTCGCCAGCGGTCCATCGGGATGCCGAGCTCCTCAACATGGCCGTTGAGATGGACCATCCGGATCACATCCAAGGCTCCGCAATGATGTACGCAGGCCAAACACTATCGAAGGCTATTTCCCATTCCACAAGCTCTGTAATGGCAATGGCATGTTGCATTGTGACGGGTTACTTAAATAGGGACTTGGGAAATTGAAGAGGACAATTGGGTTAGGTACAAATGTTTGGAAGTGACGATTTTCCCCCATTTATTGAAGTTAACCCGGTGTACAGGCCGTACACAGGTTTGACGGGTACTAATAATCTGTTGGTAAGCTTATTGTATCCGACCAAGGAATCTTCAACCACAGACCAACCTAATTATGACTGTTTATTATCAGGCTGTGATTTTGATAATTACATATTTCAAATTGCGATTGAATGGCTACATGTAAAAAGTACGTACTCAAATTTACATTTACAGTTGTCTAATATTCTTCAAATCAAGAAGAAAGTATGGTAGATAGAGGCCAAAAATGTTAAAAAAGAAATTTTTGGAAATCCATTAATTTCTATATGTGTAACTACCCGTTGTAAGGTCTAATAACCAACTGGTAACTGTAGAACCGGAAGTTGTAATGAGGGGTAATTTCCTCAATTGATTGGGTCTTATATCCAATTTAGCGGTAAGACCTAATTATAAGACCTTATAGCTGATATTACTCTTTGTATATATGCAATAATTTACAAATAAAAGGAAGACAATATATTATTTACACACTGGTTGGTTAGCATAAAATAAATGAAAACCTTGAAATTTATATGTCGTGATTCACGACAAAATCAATACTTTCGATAAAAAATTATTAAATTTTAAAGTATTTTATGATAGGTGCAAGTAAGACCGTGAGACTTCATCGCAAGTGCCCCCCTTTGAGATTTTATCTCTAACATTTCTTATAAAAAAATATAAATAAAAGGAGGAAGTTTTTGTGAAGAGAATTTACATCTAATATCTATATTTGTAAATTCAAAGTAGAAAATTTAAAGAACTTTGCTTTTTTTCATGCCACTTTAAAGATGGTGAATTAGCGTGTTATCCTCACGGGAGGGTAGGGCTTGTGCTTTGTGGGTATTGTCGCTTGTAAACAGTTTACAAAATAGATAGTAGCCGAAGCGGGAGGGGCTTTAATAGATGTTTAAAATTTTTGGGACCGCCTGATATAAATGAAAAAAATTGCCATTAATGACTTGACTGATTGGTTAATTAATTGACATAAAAATATTCTTATAGACATATACAAAAGGAAGTAGCGTGGATGAAGATAACTTGAGACTTCAACGGCGTATCCAACAATTAATATTTTTCCAAATTTTTAGTTATTTCTTCTTTAACATTGTTTATAATTCATAGTTTATAATAACATTAATGTTATTATAGGTTTAGAGTATTAGGAATTTTTCCGTGTTTATTATTATTTTAATGATATAATTTTTATATGATATTATTGTAATGAAAATGGTGATTAAATAGATTATAAGTGTGTGAAGAAAATGATTAAAAGTATTAGTTTGTTATTTGTATGTGCAGGAAATGTTTGGCTAACTTTAAATAAATAAAAAACAACAACAGAAGATTTAAAGTGAAAAGCCCAGTGGCTGGACAAATATTAGCAACTTACTTAGTTTTACAAGTGGCAGAATGCGAAACAGCGTACCTATAAACCGTTCTTCCAAATGACGGAATACAAAACACCGTACCTGAAAACAATTCTTGTAAATGGTATTGTGAAATAATTTTAGTCTACGGTTTAAAAAGGAGATCGTACTTGCAACCGCTCTTGGAAGATGTGATGTATTTTCATTTTAATGTTCTATATATTCGAAAAATTAATGTTTTACTGTCTTTGAATATTTTAGTTTTGCAAAACTAAAATATGAGTATGGGCCTAAATGGCCGTATGAATATGTTATGGAGGCTGAGTATACCCGACATGCAAATTATAAGATCATGAGTTATTAGTGTATACTAAGGTATACTGATTTGTTTTGATGTATTAGACAGGATTTTAGGTGTAAATTTAGGCCGTTACAACTTTTAGTATCTGTTTGGGATTTTATAGGTACATCATTTGCATGCATCATAGAAATTTTAGATCACTCGATTTATGCCTCTGTGGGCCCAGTTTGATTGAGTTCAGTATTCGAGGCCCATATAACCTTATTACTTCGATTCCCTCCTATAGAGTCAATTTCAAGACTCGAGTCAGTTTCAAGTTCGGACGGTCTCGATCCAAACTTGCCGTCATATATATAGTCCGTGTACCCTATGTGGGCCCCACTAGTCCACGAGCTGTCGAGCGTCCAAATCGTGCCATGTGGCATGATCGGGCCATACACTCAACCCTAGCTTCCCATATATATATAAACAAATATTCTACGTGGTAGAATCGGATGCTGGAAAACTAATATTTCCATTTAAATTAATTACCTGCTACCCGGTTTATTATTATTTACCCGGTTAAGTGAAACGTATCATTTTCATGTTTAATCAGTTAAGTGAACTACATGATTTACCCGTTTACCCGGCTAAGTGAAATACGGGTAAAGAGTGTTTTAGCGTACCCTAGCCGTCATTTCATTATATAAGTAGAAGGGGGGGCGTCATTCACATTACTTTCCTTTTGACAGACGCCGGTTTCCTCCTTGCTTGGGTATTTTCCTCTTTTTTTCTTCGTAGTTTTCATGCATACATATGTTAAAATTGATAATAATTTGATAATCATGGAAACTAAAATCTGAAATCAACAAGAAACAAAAGAATTAAACTAGAAAAAACTAGAAGTTTGTCCCTGAATGCAAATTGCTGCCATGCAGCAATTCATGGTCGTTTGTTAATTAATTACAGCTGCAACGTCATGAAAATTGTGTCACAAATTCATGGCAGCGAACATGTTGACGCAGGAGAGAATAACCCTACTCTCTGCAATGTCCAAAAGAGGACAATCCTTCCTGGTTGAGTGAATCTTTGAATTGGGCGGAGTTGCAAGAAGTGATGAAGGAGGGTAGCATGACCTGCTGGTTTGCAGCAGCGGGGTGGTGTTCCTCTTCTTTTTGGGTTGGGTCGTGGTGCAGGAAGGAGGGGAGTATTGTGGCGGTGCTGCTGGCCACGTTGGAGTCGCCATGGGAGCAGGTAGGGGCCGCCATAACAGCAGGTCAGGGTCACCATGGCTATTGGTCGGTCCCCATGTAGGGTGCAATCCCTTTCTCCATTGATAGCTGCAATAAAGCTTGGATTTTTGGGGTTCCAATTGGATTCCTGGGGTAGATAGGAGTTGTGGACTGATTTTGGATTGAAGGAGAAGACAACGGTGCTGGTTTTGATGCCAAGATGAAGTTGTGGAGAAGAGAAGAACGTCGGGGAAGAAAAAGATGGCAAATTTGTAAACTCGAGTTGACTCAACATGGTTCGAGTTAAAAAAAGAATATCAACTCGTAATAAATATTTAAATATAATTAATCTAATGTGGTACAAATTAAGTGGCTAAAATAATAAAATATTATACGAAATTGCCATAAATAATAAAATACATCATGATAAACGGCCAATAATTAATCGGCTTATTAGAAGCGATTAAATGAAATTGGAGGATTATAAATGATAAATAAAATAAAGATGTCACCTTTACCATAGTAAATTAATATTTGGTAAATAAAAAAATTATTTTAATAACAAAATAGTAAGCTAGAAAATTGGGTTAATAAAATCTAACTCTATAGAAATCACCAAATACCATAATTAATTAATGAAGGGTTGAACCTTATTGAATTTAATAAATTACAAATAATTGTATTACTTATATCCTTAAATTAGGATGATACAAATAATAATAATTTATTCCAATTCATTAATAAATTATTTAATGTAGCATAGTATATATTAATGAAATTTAATAGATATATAAATAATTTAGTTGCATGCATTTTATACTTAAATAAAATTATACTTATGTATAATTTTATGTTCTCGTTAAGATTAGGATCGTGGTCGTAGTTGCAGGTCCGTATAATTATTATAAATTGGACATGGCCGATTGGACTCGCCAGCCAATTACGGACATGGTGGATGGACTCACTAGCCGATAACGGAGATGGTAGATTGGACTTGCCAACCGGTAATTGATATAATGGATTGACCGGACATGGTGGACGTACAAGCTAACCAGGTCCGTATAATTATTTAAAATGTTGTATTTTCCCTTGTGGACAACCTGGTCGGCCTGAGCCCAGATGTGACCACCATGCACCGAGTGCAGCCGGGGTCAAAGAATTAACTCAGTCCGTCACAAGCTACACCCTTCATAATCTAATAATGGACATGTTAGAATGGACCTAACAGCCCATAGTATTATAAATTGGACATGGCCGATTGGACTTGCCAGCCAATTACGGACATGGTGGATGGACTCACCAGCCGAGAACGGAGATGGCAGATTGGACTTGCCAACCGGTAATTGATATGATGGATTGACCGACCCATCAACAAATAAATTGGACAAGGCAGATTGGACTCGCTAACCGGTAATGGACATGGTGGACTAACCCATCAGCCCATAAATTGGGCATGGCGGATTGGACTCACCAGCCAATTACGGACATGGTGGATTGGACTCACCAGTCGATAACGAACATGGCGGATTGGACTCACCAGCTGGTAATGGACATGGTGGACTGACCCATCAGCAAATAAATTGGACATGGTGGATTGGACTCACCAGCCAATTACGGACATGGTGGATTGGACTCACTAGCCGATAACGGACATGGCGGATTAGATTCGCCAGCCAGTAATGGACATGATGGACTGACACATCAGCCAATAGATGGACATGGTGGATTGACCCATCAGCTAACTAATGGACATGGTGGACTGAACCATCAGTCAATAAATGGACATGTAGGAATGGTCCCAACAGCCAATAATATAGATAATGATAGGGAAATTATGGACTTGTTTTATTTAATTATACGACTTAGTGTTTTAATCACTAACGCAGAATTGCCTCCACAGGTTAGTAGCTAGAACTAAAGACTAAGAGACAACTGGGTGGTTCTTCTACCAACTCATGTGGCGAATGGATAATAAGCGGACTTCCTTTTTACTCTCTCGTGTTATAAATGTGTCTATGGGAAATAGTCCAACACTGTGGGATAATTATTTCATACATTGTCATATGAAACATAAATTCTTTTGATAAGTTAGAAATGCTAGACTTATTTACTTTAATGTTATTCATATAACATTTTAAGTAACATTCGGTCCTGTTAGGGCTGGTCGTTACAGGGTTGGTTTGTTAAATTTTGAGTAACACATTGCCAACAAGGCCCACAATATTGTGAAAAATAGCGGGTCGTTACAAGATTTTTTTGAGCATTTATTATATTATGTCATGGTTTTTAAAATCTTTACAATTAATAGAAAAATTAATTTATAAGAAGCTTAGTTTCATATAATAACACTTGGTTCATGGCTCAGAACGAGCAGGTCGTTAGAAAAATTAATTTATAAGACAGTTTTATATAATATCACTTGGTTCATTGCGCAAAACGGGCAGGTCACACAAGGAATCATGACCTAATTGATTTTTTAGTAAAATGTTTTGCAGTATAAATGGATTACATAACTCAAAGATTCAATTAATTATAAGAATTGGATAACTAACATTCTTGGAAATTCTAACTTATTAGCAAGAAGGAAGGTGTTGCCTCTGTTGTGTCTCAGAATACTCATTTTCATACATAAAATTCAGCTTAATTGTTTGGGAGTTGTTGCCTCTATTGTAGCTTGGTGTGCACACAGTAGGAGCACACCTATTGAGCAATATCCGCATCAAAAGTTAAAATAAAAAATAAAATAATAGGGAACCAAACAGATCCAAAACTGATCGAAAAATTTTAATAATATGGTTCATTTGGAACCAAACTTCAAATTTGGTAAAAACTTTTGATTAAGAGAAATTTATTGGTAAAATTAAATTTACCATGTATAAATTTGAAAATTAATGAAAAATAATTTAACTAACCTGATAATCCATATAAAACATAAATATAAATATTTATGTTCAACATATATATATATATATATATATATATATATATATATATATTGTTTTTGCTCGTTTCATACTGAGCCTAACTTTTAACCAACTTGTCCAAATCACAATCAAGCTGAACTTGGGCAAAACCTACTAAATGCAATTTACTCACTTGAAATAAGTCTCTTTAAATATAATCCGTAAGTTCGATGGATTATAAGGGGAATAATGAAGGAAACGACTAAGGCCATGAAGAGTATGGCCGCTCTACTTATTAATCTTTCTCGTCGATTCAGATTCATCTGCCGAAAAGATGCCCACATTGAAAAGTGGGTGAACCAAAAGGGTTTCCACCAAAGAGGAAAGAGAAAAGCAAATAGAGCAAGGATGCCACAAGCAAGAGGCTATAAAAGACACTTGCCCCCCGCTGACGGTTAAAACTGCTTAGTATGGCTATAATTCCTGCAATGGAGACTCCCGCTGCCCACATTCCAATTTTTGATCCGAACTTGAGCATTGTAGCATGAGTTCCAGGTGGCTCTACTTCCACTCTTGGTACAGTTGCCAACTCAATGCCCAGCCTTCCACTAGATTCTTCAGTTAGGTATGAGTTCTACAAATAAACAAATGTGGTTTATCTTAAGTTTGTTGACTGAGATGCATAACATAGAGTTTTTGTATTGGAAAGGCTTTAAGCTCTGCTATACCTCTCTTTCACGGCCCCCATCCTGAAATTCCTCTTAGGGTGCATTTGCTTGTCCTCCAGCTTCAATATCATCATCATTCACCTGTAATTATTTTTATAAAACACTCTTGGGTTACCAAGTAATCTTTGAACTTAAGGGAAATAAAGTAACTCATCAAATGTACATACCTCTAAAGGCTCAAAATGGTTCTATTCTGTAGGGACTGGGATGCTGTTGGGAACAAAAGCAAAAGCAAGCGCAAGAATGAAGGTGATCATATTAGGATTCATGTTAATGTAATTATAGATTATCTAGGTTTTAAGAAATGAAATAAAAAGGAGAACAAGAAGAAGAAATATAACTCTTGGTTTAGGTATTGTATTAATGATGTTGGAAATGTAACGAGGAATGAACCTTTTATAGGGTGGTATGAGGAGAGAGAGAGAGAGGTAGAGGAACCTTTCCCATATTTGCTTTATCTTGTTGGTAGGGTAAGCCATTTTCTGTGAAGTAAAGATGGCAAATTAAGGCTTGATTATTGTGCTTGACCGCACATTTACTATTTGTGACCATTCGCGCTTTTACTTTTTATGATGTGTACTTACTCACACATCGGTTGGTGCAAGTGGGGCGAAGTACACATCATAACTAGTAAATGTGCCAATAGTCACAAATAGTAAATGCGCAGTCAAGCGCAATAATTAATCCTCAATCAGCCCTCTTTTCTTTACACAAAACACCTTACCCTACCGATAAGATAATGCAGAACTGGAAAAGCTTCCTATCAACCTCTCTCTCCTCAGACCACCCTATAAAAGGTTTATTTCCATCTCTCTCCTCAAACCACCATATGAAAGGTTCATTCCCCATTACATTTCAAACATCGTTAGTACAATACCTAATCAAAGAATTGTATTTCTTCTTTTTGTTCTCCTTGTCATTTCATTCCTTGAAACTTGGATAATCCATAATTACATCAACATGAATCCATATATGATCACCTTCATTTTTGTGCTTGCTTTTGTTTTTGTTCCCAGCAACATCCCAGCCACTACAAAATAGAATCATTTTGGGCCCCTAAAAATAGAATCATTTTGAGCTTCAGAGGTATGTACATTCAATGCGTCTACTTTATTTCCGTTAAGTTCAAAGATTACTTGGAAACCCAAGAGTATTTTATAAAAATAATTACAGGTTAATGATGATGATATTGAAGTTGGATGATAGGCAAAAGCACCCCAAGAGGAATTTCAGGATGGGGGCCATGAAAGAGAGGTATAGGAGAACTTAAAACTTTCCTATACAAAAACTCTGTGTTATGCATCTCAGTCAACAAACTTAAGATAAAAAATGTTGGTTTATTTGTAGAACTCATACCAGACTGAAGAATCTAGTGGAAGGCTGGGCATTGAGGTGGCAACTGTAACAAGAACTGAAGGAGAGTCACCTGAAACTCATGCTACAATGCTCAAGTTCGGATAAAAAAATGGAATGTGGGCAACGGGAGTCTCCATTGGGGGATTATAGCCATACTAAGTAATTCTAACCCACTACGGGAGACAAGTGTCTTTGACAAACTCTTTCCTGTGGCTTCCTTGCTCTATTTGCTTTTCTCTTTCCTCTTTGGTGGGAGCCCTTATGGTTCACCCACTTTTAAATATGGGCATCTTTTCCACAGATGAACTTCAATCGGCGAAAAAGATTAATAAGACCACCTTGAACTATAACAAGATCAAAAGGACTACCTAGAAACCATTCACCTAAAACGACCTGCCCGTTCCGAGCTATGAGCCAAATGTTAATATATAAAACTAAATGTCTTATAAATTAATTTATTATTAATTTTCAACATTATAAATAAACCCATGACGTAAATTACTTTTATTATACAAATCAAGTTCATACTAACTGAATTAGTTATAATTCAAATTTTAAGTCGTGCCATGAAATAAAATATAATATAAGATTGGAATTATAACACCCTGATTTCGGTTCACTTAACAACCAAATCAAAAATATTGTGATCAAGTCGAGTCATGTTTAAAGCTGTTGGTCGATACGACTCGATTGATCAAATAGATCGAAATAACCCTCTTGGTGTCATGAGAGTGGAAGACATTGTCAAATAAACATCAGAATATGTCAAATATAAATAAATACAAGATAATAAATATTAGGTTGAGCTCAAGTGTGTGTACCATTCATCTGTCCTCCCACCAAAGTCGATACAAGATTTGCAAGACCTACATATATTATATGAAAACCGTCAGTAACGAATGTTACTGGTCCGAAAAATAACTAATAGAAACTGGCAAATTGGTATTCCATTACCCACGAAAACTTATGAAACTTCAAGAATGCCTCACACTGGGCAGTAAGGAAACATACTTAACAAATGCCGGCTAGCATGCACAGCTCATAATCATAATCATACATACATACAGCGCTTACACCTTCATACCTTCCATATCACCTGCCACTGTACTCGAGTGGCAAAAGGAACAATTAAGTTAGTGCTACATATTCCATAAATACGCTACATTATGTAATACCATCATACACCCGCACTACCTCATGGTTTGATGGAATATAAGCACGGTCCATACATATATCCGTACCACTCATTCTCTTATTCCTAAAATCCATAAAACAACGCGTACTTATATAATAGGATTAGGGATGAGGCTTGTATAATAAATTTCTAGAGCTAAAGTTTGAAAACCAACAATAGATCTCATCTTCGTAGTTTTATTAAAAAAGTGTAAAAATGCGGCTAAATGGCCCGACATCCGAGGGATCCAATAAAACACAGCCGATGACGTCTTACGATTAAAACACGATTAAATCTTATACACAAGGAGTGAAGAAGAGAGGGCGAGTCATACGGACCTGTGGTCCAAGCTCCAAGCGTATATGCACATCTACGGCGAGCTCAGACTTCGAAGCCTACATCAGTACCCACTGCTAAGTATGCTAAGTAAAAAATAATGTCTCTATATGATGCATGCGCGTGGTGTATGCTCATATCATCAATACATCCTAATAAAGGAAACAATACTAACAAACTTATAATTAAACACTTGGCATGCAAATCGAGACATAATAATACTAAATAATAAATAATAAACATACAAGAAACTACACCCCTCGATAATTAGATAAATAATAAACACATAATCATGAATATAAATAATACACTAATTATAAAATAATAATATAATTATACTATATAAGTATAGAGGCAAACACGAGTAATTATCATATATACTTATGTTAGTAAGCACATAAATAATCAATTAATTAATTAATAATTAAATAATAAATAAATAAATAAAAAGTTAATATACATTAATCTCAAATAATAATAATATGAGTCATACAACACAAGAATACATAATTAAATACAAATAAATAATAACATACACATAACGAATAAATAAATAAATAAATAAATAAATAAATAATCTAATAAGATTTAGTAACCATAATAAGACTTATATTCATAACTAAATATAATATTAATAATAACAAATAATCATGTAAACATTCATCGTATATGATAAACATATAAATAAAAATAAAAAAAATATTCATAAATAAATAAAATAATAATTAAAGAAAATTCATTATAACATTCAATCATGTGAATATGTATCTAAACTAATTTTAGGGGTTCTCAAATCACCGAAAACGGGCTACAAATAAGCTGAACCGGACCGAAACGAGCTGAACCAAACCAAATCAAGCTGAATGGCCTGAACCAACCCAGGTTGGAAAATGGGTTGGGTTGGCTGGGCGGACTTGGACAGGATAGACGGACTTGGACATGCCCAGTTGGATTGGTGAATAGGTTGCTGCAAGCAGATACGGTCGCGGATAGGCGGACG
>JAVDBV010049830.1:0-12413 GCA_032619315.1 Piper longum
GGGCGGCGAGGCGGGGAGGAGGGTGCGCACCCTCTATCACTATTTCTTCAAAAATTGTCACTTGATAATGGTTGACAAGTGTAATTACTTAAAAGAAATATTTATTACATGTGATACATGTTGTGTATACTAACTTGTCCAATCTAAATACCCTCTATCCAACTTGACCAATATGTAATTACGTACTAAAGCGATGCTTGATCAGCTCAGCTAATCAAGTCAAAATTAAACTGATTAACTGATTTAACAACTTTGAATTAGAGATTTAACTCAACAAGACCAAACAAGTTTGCGACTCAATTGGACCAAGTTGGGCCAAATAAGCAAGTTGACCAAGCCTATCCGGGTGAGTTTGTGACTCAACCAAATTGTGCCGATCAGCAAGTGGCTAAACCAAATTGAACAAGTCTAACCAAGCCAGAGGAGTTTGCGATTCAACCAAGTTAGGCTAACTAGCTGGCTTACCAAGCCATACAACTCGTGACTTAACTAAGCTAGACTAACTTTTTAGCCCAAAACAAACTTAAAATTAAAAATGCATCGATGATTTGGTTGACAAACTTTATTTAAATTTTTTCTCAATATTTATCAATTTTTTTGCTTGATTTCTTAGAAATTTTGAGCCTAAGAATGAAAAATAAAAATACAAGGTTCTATTTATAGAAGAAAGGGGTGTGATTACCCACTAGCATTACTCATGGGTACTTATTTGTAATTTGTTGGTGCCAAAATGAATTTATTATTTAGAAAATTTACCTACTTTTTTCTCGAACTGATAATGATATCCAATTTTTCCAACAAACTCACATTTTTTCTTTATTTTCCATGTTCCAAATGGCTCCCTGGGGAACAATCCCAAGTGGTGGGCTCCACTTTCGCAACCAAAATTCTCATGGCCGGGCATTTCTTCCCATTTCAAAGTGCATTGTGGGCCCCGCGTTCCAATCATCCAAATCAAATGTAGGCTACATAGCGGATGCGTGATACATGTGGGGCCCATTTCATTTGTTCATCTCAACTCCTTCGTCGTTACTTGTCCAGCGCAACGAGAAACTTTCATCATGCTCCAAATCGGGAGTCCGACTTCTGTTGAATCATTGATTCTGTGCTCATCATGGATGGGTAACTTCTTTTGCAGTAAAATATGGCTCCAAACTATAATATTTTTCATATAATTATTTACTGGCCATTTTCCATATCAATAATATAATTTAAAATTAAACAAAAATTTATCATTATTCAGCATGACTAATTGCCCACTATAACACTTTAACTCTGAGCATTTGTTAAAATCACAAATCATATCAATTTTGGACATAGAATTATTCTCAACAACACTAACATATATATAAAACATGTCACATTTTTGCATTAGCAGTTTGCACCTGATATAAGATAAATTAAACTTTTGCGAGGGAAAAAAAAGAAGAGATCATACAAGGACATTTAATTGTAAGCCAGCTTATCATGCCTGTACAAGCCGCAAGTTGTCGATCGTCCTTTACCTCGGAGACAATTGTTTGTACCTCATGTTTAATACATATACTGCAAGAATATCATTATAATATATAAATAAAAAAAAATGATCGGAAGCTAGGATACGCAGCTCTTACTTATCTAAAACGTCTAATAAATATCATGATGATCTTCGCCATCCATATTGATAAGGCTTACACACCTGCTCTCCTTGTCCACTTCCAAGCCAGCCGACTCTTGCATTCAATAAGCAAACAAAATCAAACCAACGTTTAGCTAGTTGCCTAGTATAGATATTTATAACATATCGAGAAGCAACTCTGTCCTCAAAAAAAACAATGTAGACTCAAGCTTGCAATTTTTCAGGTCAACTATTTTATACATGATCGTTCGTTTTCAACTAATTGATCTTGGCTGGTATAGCTACTTCTGTACTGTATTATATATAATTGGATATATCATATACATATTTTTGTAGTAATATGCAATTCAAAAGAGCTAGCCTGTACCTGCATGCAATTAGAATATACGATCCTATTAAGTACGTACCTGAACGTGGAATCTTATTTTAGGCCAACCGATCGAAAAGATCACAAGAACCTGATAGGAATCCGCTAGCTTGTGACGATTCACATTCAACTCACGTGTAATTAGTCTGAGGGAATGCTCTAGTTGACAGTTGTTATTTTAATAGCTTAACCATTATATATCCCACAAAATTCGCGTGCATGGACGATTTTAACGGACGCTAGCGCAACTCTAGGGTTAGCATTTTAGATAAATTGCCCGCGATTATACATTGGGCCGTAAAGAACTTTGAAGCCTTTAATCTAAATTGAATACATTTTAAAGGGTATTACTGTTTCACCAGTTGTAAATAATCAAAATACGGTTACCATTTTACTACTTTATAAAATGTAGTTTTTAATATGAATTATATTTTTTTTATCATTAAATATTTTCCTCCAAATGACATTAGGACAATCAATATAGTATTTAATATGGCTTGTATTTTTTTGACTATTACTAAATTAAGTACATAGTATTAGATATTTGTATTGCTTTACTAAACCTATCATATTACATTTTTCAGGTAAAACAATAAAAATACAACAAATTAGCTTTCTATCACAGCCATTTAATTTAAGATTAATTTTATCAAATATTCAACAAAGAGAGATTAATCATGTTCATACCATTTTAGTTAATTAGGAACCTTTGATAAAACTCACAATTACCGCCCCTCATTTAGGGATAAGAAATTGGTTGGTTTGGTTCAAACCACCAAACTGAATCAAACCGAAATATTTTGGTTCAATTGATTTGATAAATTATTTTAAAAAATACATCTATTTAATTATTTAATTAAAATTATATCATTATTTTAGCAAAAATAATTATTTAATATGTAATTCTAAATATATATCATATTTAAAAAAAATAAAAAAATATCATAAAATTATTATAGTTTATAATAATTAATATAAAATATAGATTTCATAACTTTTTTTAAAAAATATTGGTTATTTTGGTTAATTATGTTTGATTTGGTTCTAAACCAAGATGGCTATATAACATTCAATTTGCCTATTTTCCAATTGAAAACTAAACTGAATTAGTTCAAAATCAAACTGAATTGTTAAATCAATTTCGGTTTGGCTCAGGTCTTGATTTGAACCGAACTATGTTTTCTCTTATGGTATCTTTGGGCAACGCAAAAACAAAAAGAAAAAAGAAAATAACATTTACTTTATGAAACGAGTGTGGTTTCCATGTATTACAAACAATATTTAATTAATTAGTTTATAAAAATATCGGTCAATTAAAGCACAAATGTTGTATACATGTGTAGAAACCGGTATACATAATTTTAATTTATTATAATGGATCAAAATAAAAATAAAGTAAGCTAGACTCTATATACACAAAAATATATAGGGTCATGGTCCACAAATTAGGTGTATGGTTTATTTTCTACCAACCCATGAGATAATGTGTAGAAGATTCAAGCCATGAAATTAGAATACAGTTTTTTTCAACATAAAGATAAGTTTCCTTTGAATAATATTAATAATTATACTTTATATTCAAGTAATTGTTTTTATTTTTATCATACGCACGTATAAAATAGTAAAAAAAATTAATTAATTTATCGTGTGCTTATAAAAATTATTAAAATTGATTAAGAATCTTAATTAAGGTAAGTAAAGATGTCTAATTGTAGTCAAATTATATTTAATATTCTTTTAAATGGCTAAAAATAAATAAAAACTCTAACTTAAAAGTAAAATATCAAATTTTCGATATAATTTTAATTATTATATTTAAAAAATATACTCATGAAGCTCGCGCAGTACATTCCGACTAGTATATGCAAAAAGTATAGTCAAAGTTTTTTTATTTTTTTTAGATAGAAAAAGACAAAGTTGTGGCCCATCCCCAGCCAAGGGAGAGTACCACCGTCCACAATTGCAGGATCGAGGACATCAAACCAGATAACGTTACACACCCCATACGAACTACTTACGGGCACAGTATGGACCTCCTTCCTTGAGGTCCTCTCCATCTCTAATGTCCCATGGCATCCTTGCCTTCCATTGCCGTTAGCACCACCATTAATAAGCTCGACCCGGATATCAGAAAGCTGCCCAATGTTCATTCCCTCCCCACTGACAACAAGGTGATGATGCCACTTTTATTTATCTATATGTGTGCTGCATGGTTTCCAAGTTCATGCACTTCTATTTTTTGTAAGGCAGCTCTGACTGTTTACAATGTGACTACCATTTCATATTTGTTGAATCTGTGTGCTGTTGATCAATCTAGAAGCAGGTAGAAATTGGAGTGCAGCACTCCCAGCGTTTGGACTGCCGGGAGGAGCGGAGCTCCTTCCGAGAAGGCGGCAGGTTGGAGTCTTCTTTCTATGTTCCTCTGTTTCAGGATTGTATCAAGAGAGCGTCATTGTCTCAGAGTCGAGCTGTTCATGCACTTGTGATCAAGAGTGGGATCAGTGATGATCTTTTCGTGGCCACCGCTCTCGTCAACGTTTACGCCAAATGCGGCACCATGGCAGATGCCCGCAAGCTGTTCGACTCTTTGCCCCACCGAAATGTGGTTACATGGACCTCTCTCATGACTGGTTACATCCAGAATGCGCAGCCCGATCTTGCTGCCAGTGTTTTCCTTGGATTGCTGGAGAGTGGGGCTTATCCTACTAATTATACACTGGGGGCAGTCCTCAGTGCTTGTTCTGTTCTTAATTCTATCGAACTGGGAAAGCAGGTTCATGGGTATACCATCAAGTATGATGTTGTATCAGATACAAGCTTGGGTAACTCTCTTTGCAATGTTTATTGCAAGGGTGGGAGATTGGAGGATGCAATTAAGATTTTCAGAAGTATTCCTGAAAAGAATGTGATCTCCTGGACTGCCATCATATCTGGTTGTAAAGGAAACGATGAAGCTAACACAGGCATGAAGCTGTTCATTGAGATGATTTCTAATGGGGTCGAACCAAATGAGTTGACCCTGACGAGCGGTTTGAGTTTATGCTGCACGATGCTCGACTTAAGCTTGGGTGAGCAGGTGTTTTCTTTAAGCACCAAACTTGGTTGTGTATCAAGTGTGCCATTCAGGAATTCTGCAATGTATTTGTATCTGAAGTGTGGGAAGGTCGATGATGCTAAGAAATTCTTTGAAAAGATGGAAACAGTAAGTACCATTACTTGGAATGCGATGATTTCTGGCCTTGCTCAAACGATGGATCAAACTGGTGACAATCTTTTACCTCAGTATAGAGGTCTGGAGGCACTTCAAATGTTTCAGAGCATGAATCGATCAAATGCGAAGCCTGATTCGTTCACTTTCTCTAGTGTATTGACCATCTGTAGTCGTCTGGGGAATCTAGAGCAAGGAGAGATGCTTCATGCTCAGACTATTAAGACGGGGGTTCTCTCTGACATCATTGTCGGAAGCTCTTGTGTAAATATGTACAACAAATGTGGGAATTTGAAAAATGCTACCAAGGCTTTTTTTGAGATGCCAGTCAGAACTCTAATATCCTGGACATCAATGATCACGGGTTATGCACAGAATGGCATGCCTCAAGAAGCTTTACAGCTATTTGAGGACATGATTTTAACAGGTTTGAAGCCCAACCAGGTAACGTTTGTGGGTCTTCTTTCTGCCTGTAGTCATGCTGCTAAGCTGGAAGAGGCGCGCAATTACTTCGACTTGATGGTAAATGAGTATAAGATCAAACCCGTAATGGATCATTATGCCTGTTTAATTGGTATGTTTGTGAGACTGGGTCAGCTTGAAGAAGCATTCCAAATCACCAAAGAAATGGAGTTCGAGCCCAATGAGCTGATTTGGTCAATGTTGATTGCTGGGTGTAGAAGTCATGGTAATATGGAGTTGGCCTTTTATGCTGCCGATAGGTTGCTTGAACTCAAGCCAAAAGATGCGGAGACTTATGTTCAGTTATTGAACATGTTTCTTTCCACAAAAAGATTCAAGGATGTAACGAGGGTGAGGAAGTTAATGAAGGAGAAAAATGTAAAGAAACTGAAAGATGAGAGTTGGATTAGCATCAAAGGGAAGATATATGACTTCGACCCTAGTGACAGGATGAGCTCCAAGAATGAAAAAATATGTGAGTTATTGAATGAATTGCACGAGAGAGCCAATAGTTTAGGTTACTCTCGTGAGAAACAATTACAGAGTGCAGATGAGGAAGATGGAGAAGTGTACTCAAGTGCTCATCACAGTGAAAAGTTAGCCGTAGCTTTTGCGTTATTGAATACCCACGAGGGATCCACGATACAGGTTGTGAAGAGTATTGGTATGTGTAGGGATTGCCACAGTGCCGTTAAGTTGTTTTCAAAGATGACAAATAGAGAAATTATAGTACGAGATAGTAAAAGTCTGCATAGATTTAAGGATGGATCTTGTTCCTGTGGAGATTTTGCTTCTCTTCTATGAGCAATGCTCAAGTTTGAGCCTATTCTTGTTCAGTCGTCTGTATTATCTTGCAGACTACTAACCTCTTGTAATTAAACTCAAAATTCATTCAGACGTCTATATCATCCATGATTACGAGGCTTCACATTTCCTAGCACTATGATTGGATAGTTGCAACATTAGTGGCAATGTGCTCTTCCAGCCTGGTTGTCAAATGTATGAGGTAAATATCACCAAGGATTGGATTCATTGGATTTGGAAGTGTATTGTCGGCTGCTTGATGTGTATGACTAATCAAGTTACTTGTGCGATCTTCAGCACTATGTTTTTTCATTCTTTGTTAGTAGCTAGTACTACTCACTCAGCTTGAAGGATAAATCTTTTAGGTAGAGTATTACCCAAATACAAAATCTTTACGATTACAATATAGAACATAGACGAAGGCCAAAATGCGTATCACTAACTTTAGTCCATGTAAATAACCGTGACAATAGCGATCGCGCACATGTGCATATATATGCTTCAATTTCACCTCTCATGTGGTGTCTTGAATGGCCTGTACTCCATCAGATCATGAAAAAGGCGTTGAGCGGACCCAACAGCAGCTGCGACAGACACAATGAGGCAGACCCCATTGAGGATCTTCAACCATGTCCAAGTTGCCGAATACCTGGGCAGTCGGCGCTGGGTGATGTACATTTCAATGGGGAAATAAATGGTCAGCGGCCAAAACGTACAGGCGCCGAGCAGGCCAACGAATCCGTTGAAGAAAGGTAAGATCATGGCAACGACGGCGGTGATGGTCACATAGATTGTCCGCCAAACAACCCGAAAGACGTTGACCGAGTAGCGGGTGTTAAAAGGCAAACGGACTGCATGTTCGATTGTGATGAAGCTGTTATCGGGCCAACGAGTCTGTGCCCGGTTTTCAAAAAATTGGTAGAAGGGCTGACAAAAGACCTGTAATTGATCGATCAGCGAAGCATCCTAATTTGAACATTAATGTTCTTATCATTAATATTATGATGTATACAATTGTGAAGAGTACCTGGTAGGCGCCAATGAGGTGGATGGCAATGCATAGGTTGGCAGAGTCAATGAGCCAAAAGGGCTCATAGAAGCCAAAGCCGTTGAGGAAGTTGCCGGGAGCATTGTTCCCAAAGGCTGCATAGCCCAAGATACCGCAAAGCATGTAGAAGACGGTGGTGGTGGACACACCAATTAAACTTGCCCTCTTCATCACTTTGTTCTCCGGCGGACATGACTTTAGTGTGTCCTGCGTTCATAATTAATTCACCATTCATTACTCTGCTCATGATAAGTACACGAGAAATTATATATGATCAAGTACCTTCTATCTCTATCCTGAACTGATCAAGTTATGTTGTCGTTCAAAAGTAGGGATTATGAACTTATCTCTAATTTCTTGTTTGGTAAGCGGCTGATCCTTAACTGGTCCTTCGAATGAAAGATCCAAACCAGTGTTCGTGGGTGAAGAATGAAGTATAGACCGTCATTTATCATGACCTCGTACATTTCTTGAACTTACATATTTAATGATGACATAGGCGAAAAAAAACACTTAAATCTTTAGTGACGTTAATTTGAAGCTGATCAATTGAAGAATCAAAGTAAATACTAATTAATGATGGCCATTTCAATCTGGTGAACGTAAGTCATACGATTACACCAGTTAATTAAGAGGAACTTGAGTGTATGTAATAAGATTTGTCATATATTCTTAGACGCTTTATGAAAAGTTCTAATAATTCAGACAAAGAAGATTCTAGCGCCTTTGGTTTCATTTTCGCTGGACCAAAGCACAAGTGCATGCATAGGACCATATTCTTAGCAAAAAAAGCAACGATCGATCAATAGAGAGCCATGCTTATGATGATATGGGCTATCCAATTCCAAGCTTTTGCATGAGGTCAAGAAGAGATCATATAAGAAAGATCACAAGCAGACGTATATATAAGCTGTTAATTAAGAGGAACGGATTCATGAAACGGACCTGAATTTCGATAAGGACGGTAGAAAAGGCGTAGGCAAAAGCAATGTCACCAAGAGCTTGAAAAGTCCTCCACACCTTCTCCGCCGCCGTCACGTCCAATCCGACCGTCACACCCGTTAACGTGGTCCTCGCCGGAGGACCGCCACCACCTGCGACGTCCACACATGTTCATGATGATCATCAGTGCCATTAGCCCCACGCCTTTTTTTATATTATATTTATGTATTCCTACCGCATAATTCATATGCATCAATCTTTTTTCTTTATTGTTCATGAAAAATCTTCAACATCTGAATTGCGCGTAGGTAAAGCCATTATTTGATGTCAAAATTATGCCCATCACTTTTTCAAAAATTCTGCTTTTCCTTATAGTTTAGTACGATATCCTTTATTTTTCAGACGTTGTCTTTGACTCGTCAATTCATATATGATCAAATATGATTTGTAAAAAAAGTTATGACTTGCATGACTAGGGTTGACTTTGGGTGCTCAACAGGTCTAAATGTGGAAGTAGCTCCCAATAAAATTTAATTTTTAAAGATGTCATTGTACGTCACAATAACAGCTCCAAATAAAGCGGATGCCCATGGCATGTGCATATCGTTTATTATCATGTAGGTCGCTGTTCATATACCTGCCACCTTTGCCAAAGAGAGGCCGAGGCCAATGGAAGAGTAAGCAAAAGACATCATGGCGGCAACTATTGACAGAAACCATAGCTTGTGGAAATTGGGAATCTGGGACAGAAGAATCTGGATGCATGTGAAGATGATCATAAAGGGGTTGTTGGACGTGTAGCACTTGGCATGGTGGCCGTGTCGATGATAGCAATTGGACTTGTAGATGGCACTGATTAAAATTAAACAAAACAGAAGAAAATAATAATGATAAGCTAATTAATAACACTTAATTAACTAATTAGTTCTAAGAGAAGCTATATATGTTGGCTTTTAATTTCTATTTAGGCTTCTTACGACATGCTTATAGATGCAGTAATGGTGTAGCCAATAGTGATCCCTATGAGGTTTCCATACTGGGCTATCCCACACAGCCGTTTCTTGGTCCCTCCTGCAATACAAAGGTTGCAAACAAAGGATCACCAATTTGCTACTTGGACAATATTTGTGATCAGTCTTTTATATTCAGATATCTAAATTGCATCATTTATAAATTAGTGGTATTTCATTAATGAAGTGCAGAGTGTGCAGTTGAAGAAGTTTCAGAGAAACTTAAGTCTCTCCTCATGCATCCAGGCTTCATGAAATTTTTAGGTGTCTTGCTCCTGTTTCACCTCTTCATGCAGCGCCATTTAACAAGCACGGTAATCAAACAAAATGCCAACAACAGTGAGCATGCTAGTGTCATGGGTACTGCGTACTTTTCTTCATTCATCCAAATTTGTTAAGTAAATCAATAGAAAACTGGGCAAGAAATAAACAAGGTGAAGGGTGCTAATTTTTCCGAAGAATTTCTTCTTCTGATTCTAACAGCTTCCTGGGTTTCCTTACATTTTAGTATGTGCATTAAACCTTTTATTGATTGGAATTAAATGAGACTATTTCACAATTACTACGGAATCAGAAGGTAACATTCAGCTAACCAAAACTATTGATCTAGCTGCAAACATTAAGTCCTGGTATTATATATTTACATATTCCTCAATCTCTTTACCCAAGTTGGCTCTGACGACCTCCATGTACGTATAGTTCCTCTTGCCGATGACAGGGTCTGGAGATCTATAACAATCTGCTAGAAGTGTTGACATGAACCAGGTGATGAAGGAGAAAGCCATGAGCACCACCGAACCGGCCACCCATCCAAGCTGAGCAATAGCCCAAGCCAGTGACAGCACCCCAGACCCAATCACTGCTGTTATTATGTGTGCACTAGCCGTCCACAGAGTCCCTGTACTACGACAACTTCAAATTAACTAACAATCTTTCGTCAAATATATATTTACTGACGGATATTCATACAATGTTACATATATATAATTATATATATAATGTAAATACAAAGATTAATAACTCTGTGGTCTTAAAGTGTATATACATATATATATATTATGTATGTATGTATGTATATGTATATATATGCGTGTGTGTATAGAGGAATTGACCTGTTCTCTTCTCTCTTCCATCGTCATCAACAGCATCACGGTCATACTCAGGCATGGAGATCTCCATGGCGGCTCTCTCTGTTGAAATCTTTTGCTTTCCTGCCTTGATCAATTTGTTTTGAAATGTTGAAGGTTGCTTGTAGCACCTTATAAGGAGAAGAGGAGAAAGGCTAGTACTGAATTAAATTATTAAAATATAAGGCTTTGTAGAGGGCAATTTGGGCAAAGTACTGAGAGAGCAGTATTAACTTACTAAACTATTTATATAATTTTGTCGCCGTGACTCAGGCTATGTGTTTATATTATATTTTAAATTCAAAACTCAGACTCAAACTGTTAATTATCAATAATATTTCTTATTAGTTAAAATAGGAATCAAGCCAGCTTCCACCAGGAAATTATATATATAAATAACTAAACAGGTCAGGTCTCTTAATTGGCCACACTGCAAGGCGCCCTACAAATTAAAGAAGTATGAGATACGGAGTCAATCTTGGACTAAGCTTTTCTCAAGAGCCAACATGGAAGTTTAAAGAGGGTCAACAATCTAATGGTGCATACATGAAGTAGACCCACAAGCTCTTGGATTGCCACAAATTTTGCATAACATATTACATGGTCAAAATGTGCCGCATGCAAACAAGATTATATGCTTTTTACATATGCCCTCTCTCAGTGGGGCTAAAAGAACGGTGGCCTTTGCTTCGCATGCCCCTGGTCAAAGGAGACGATTGAGGGAGGATAATAGACGAGAAATGAAGGTCATAGTTGTTCACCAATAACAACAAAGCGTTGAAAAAAAAAATAAATAAATAAAATAAAATAATAATAATAATAATAGCTTTGATTACCGAAAAATGACGGCAAGAGTACTTGATTACAAAAAATAGCAAAAAATTGATTAAGGATTTGATCTAAGTATATAGTCACCAATATATTTGGAATAAGACGTCATTTGAAGCTCATGAGTTATACTACTTCCGAAATTAAGCTCGCTCATCAGCGCACAGAACCGGCGTCCCAAATATAGAAGACACGTGGTACGTAGGTAATTACATCATGAACAACTTTTCACTCCCTTATCTATTCCTTATTTAAAAAAAAGAAGAATTCAATATCAATTAAAATATTAAAAAATCTAAAAATTATCATAAAAATACATCCCCATAGAGTCACAGATTCAAACCTGAATAATCTCAATTTTTAACTTTCTGTTAACAAGTGTCAGTCTAATTGCCATGAAAAAATATAATAAAAAATAAATAAATAAAATAATTATAATTAATGTTTTTATTCAAATAAAATATATATTTAAAGTCAATCAAGTGAAAAATGAGCTATTTGATACAAAAAATTTGTAACTGAAAATGTATCTTTAAAATCAATCAACACAGAAAATGAGCATTTTGTCACAAAAAATTTATAACCAAAATGTTTAGCGACAAATTTACCACTATTTTGTCTGTGGCAAACATATTTGTTATCAAATAATTACAAAATTAATACAACAAAAAATTTAACATTGTTTTGTCCAAATTCGATTCTTTTCAAACAAAAATTGGGTTTATGTATAGTTGCAAAAATTAGAATTCGATGTTTAATCGGATTGGAAGAGAGTCATTGTATCAGACATATTCATCAAAAAATCAGATAAAAATCGTTCAATTGAATTGGTCAAAATCGGTCATTGATTACTTCCCTTTGTCCCCCATATCCACCTAGAACATGTTATTATACTATTATCGATTGTATTTTATTTTATTAAATTTTAATATGTTTTATTTATAATTTTAGAATTTATTTTATTATTATTGACTTGAGTCAAAAAATAGTCAATTTTTA
>JAVDBV010049831.1:0-10926 GCA_032619315.1 Piper longum
AAGAAAAGCAAGATTTTTCTCTTTTGTCTCCGTCAGTCTATTTTGTTGGTTGGTCTTACAACCATCTAAAGAAACAACACATCAACAAACTTACACGTCAGAAACACATAAATTTTGGTTTTTCTTTCAATTACCCTCACAATTACATCAGCTTTTTTTTTAAAGCCTATTTATTTTGCTAACACATAAATCAATGTTCAATAACATATAAATATATATATATATATATATATATATTGTTAAAGACCCGTATATAATTCGGAATAAATTTGGAGTCTTAGATTTTAAACCTCTAATTTGTTGAACGATTAACGAATATTTAATTTTCAACCCGATTATTGTTTGTTGACTCATAGTGTTTCTTTGTGTGAGGTCTTATATTTGAGTTCGGTTATACTGGACTTCTCAAATCATGAATACATTTTTTAATAAAAAAATCATGATTAATGCTCCATTATTTAACATTTTGCTCCTAAGTTTCTGATTTTATGTTTGTTATTAAAATATTTTAGCATTATAAAGAATTAAGAAAACAAACAAAATAATAAGGAAATTGGGTTCTGCATGAGGGTGTAAATTATACAGTTACGAAGGATATGCAAAAGAATGAACCCTGAGTTGTGATTGGTCGAGAATTTTCTGGAAAATGCATGGGCAGTGCGGTTCTAGAGGGGTTGGTCTCCTTGCCTGCTAAAGAAGAAGCTTCTGAACTTTCCAAACCATCCAGAACTCTCCTACTTATATCACATGTATATTATATACATAAACCTACCAACCTCACATCAACCATTTCAACCTTACCATTGATCCCACCCAACCAACAGTTGAGTGTGATCATCACCTCAACTCAACAAACTTCTTCATCCATGGTCACAAAGCCAGGCAGCATCAGTACCCAGCTTCTAGCATGTGTTCTACCTCTTGCTACCATTGGTACTGACCATAACTGCATAACATAGATTCTCTGCATTCTATTCACAACTGGGTGTTTGAGAAGTGGGAGGTGGACAAGGAAGGAGGGAAGGAATGGGAGGAGGGTTGAGGGTGATCAAGGAGGAGCAGGAGGAGGAGATGGTGGAGGTGGTGGTGGTGGACGAGGCAGCAGCGCCGCTGCCGATAGAGGGACTGCACGAGTCTGGTCCGCCGCCGTTCCTGTCGAAGACGTTCGACATGGTGGAGGACCCGGTGACGGACGCAGTGGTGTCATGGAGCAGGGGCCGGAACAGCTTCGTAGTGTGGAACGTCAACATCTTCGCCGCCACTCTCCTCCCCAAGTACTTCAAGCACTGCAATTTCTCCAGCTTCATTCGGCAGCTCAACACCTATGTACATACCTTTAGTCCTGATCCTTATTTTCATTTTTTATCTAGATATTTATCTTATATTTTTATTTTTATTTTTCTGATAATGGCATGGATCTTAGATTTGAATATTTAGAATGATATATTGTCGAAGTACTGTGAAAGAAGATGATATGTAGGGATGCATGAGGTTAAGAAGGAAGAAGCACTTTCATTATCCTAAATCCTTGATTACATTTCTATGAGGGCAAGAAATAAATGGTACATTATGAAATGAGTTTTACATGTTTCTAAGATTTTAACATGATACTCTTTGGATCATTTGTTGTATTTTCTTTGGTTTTTCTGTTCATCTGCTGCATTGGTTTTTCTGTTCATCTCCTGCAATGGACCTGGTCTGAATTTGATGAATTTGTGACAGGGTTTTAGGAAGGTTGATCCAGACAGGTGGGAGTTCGCAAACGAAGGATTTCTGGGAGGGCAGAGACACCTACTCAAGAACATCAAGAGGAGAAGGAACACCTCTCAGAATCCACAGCAACAGCAGCAGAAGGCATTATACCCATGCTCGGAAGTTGGGCAGTTTGGTGTTGAATGTGAGATTGAAAGGCTGCAAAGGGACCGCAAAATACTAATGGATGAGGTTGTAAAGCTCAAGCAGCAGCAGCAGAGTTCTAGAGTCCAAGTAGCGGAGATGGAAGAAAGGTTACAGAACACAGAAAGGAAACAACGGCAGATGATGGCATTGTTGGCCAAGGCCCTCAAGTACCCCACTTTTATCCAACGGTTGATGCAGAGGCACAAGCAGATGGAGCTGGGAGGCCTTGGGAAGAAGAAGAAGAGAAGGTTGCCTTCTGTTCCAAGCTCAGAAAGCTTGGTGAGCTTACCTGTAGAAACAAGTGAATCTGACATTGATACACTCTTGTCTGTGATGGGGAGTGATCTTGCAAGCAGCTCTGTCCAAGACCCAGAAGCTGTCATTGACTCTGTGAATCCTAAAACTTCATATGCTGAGGTGTTGGAAGAATTGCTCAGTGATGAGCTTCCATTCCCAATTGAAGATGAGGCGTCGGAAGTACCTGTGGAAGTTGAAGATCTGGTGGCGAGTCCTTTGGATGATTGGGATGAGGATGTGCAGAGCTTGGTTGAGCAGATGGAGTTCACGGCTGGCCCAAAGCCTTGAGCAGAAAAGTTGGTCCTAGCTATTGTATGTATGTTGTTGGCTATGCTCCCATTTTGTGCTTTCTGGCTGTGATGCTATGCTAATTTTAGCAGTAATTTTGTCATGTCAACAGTGGCTTCAGTGTTGTTGCATTTCCTCCATTTCAGCAGAGTGACTTGCAGTGGAAAGGGATTTGCAACCATGGAAGTTCAGCTTATGTAATAGCAAAAAATGAGGTATTTTTTATTGTTGGTCTTAGCCTTGATTTCTTTTGGACCTTAAATTTTAACTCCATATACTCCATTTTTTTATCTTTCGAAGAGATTGCCAGTGTTGAGTATCCTGTTTTACATCTGTTGTGGGCCTGCAAAAAAGACAGTTCAGATACCACAAGGAGCACTCTTTCTGCTGTAAGCCATTTTAGCAATCTTTCACTCTGCAGTGCTGAAAGGATAATCTCTGCAGCAAGGTATCAATGCTTCTAATTCTGGGGGATTTTTTTTTTTCACTCAACTATTTTTTTCAGGGGAGGGATCAATGCTTCTACTATTTGAGCATCGGTAAATCTATTTTAGGTACATCAATGGTGAAACATATTCTTGGAATGATCAGACTATATTTATCACAGGAAGAAAATGCAACAAATTTTTGGAAAATTCTTAAATTTATGCTTCAAATTTTGTTCCTTCCTTTAGCCCATCCTGCAATTTTGTAGAGAAAGAAACTGATACCTACTGAAGCTGTAAAATCAAGAGACTGCAATTACATTATTCCCCAACTTTTGCACATTTATACTATGCTTTACTACAAGAAAGTCCTAACAATGACATCTAGTGGCAGCTAAAATTAGTGTGATACCTAATGTACTTGAAGGTAAGGCTATTGGTTCAATTTGATTTGTTAAGTACGGGTCTGATAGCGAACTAAAAGGGTGGTTGGAAGAGCTGATAAAATGAATTCCAGTCCTACCTTGTATTAGCTAACTTCCTGTGTTGTGAAGTTGAAAATGACACCACAGAGGCAGACTAAGAACGATGACAATATGGCAGATATCTCTCTCTCCTCTTTATCTGAAGCATTTTGTGAATTCATCACATCTCATTTTTTTCTTAATCTGATCTTCTGGGTCTTCAAATGCAAAATTGGCTGATATTGTTTAATACATCTGAAAACCGAGGAAAGTACCGTTTCCCAAGCTCCACTGATTTTTTAAAACAATTAACGCAACTACTATGAGCAGTATGATGAAATTTCAGGTTACATAAAACTACTAGTTTTCGTTAGCTTTTGAGTCTGGAAATGTGCTCTTCCTTTATCTCGAACGGTGTCAAGTTTAAGTCAGCATCTTCCTTCTCTTTTCCATGTTTTACTCTGATGTTGCCAACTGGTGAAAATTCCATAGTTCAGTCAACTTGGGTAATTGCCATGGCAACTTTTGCTTCCGTAGAGAAAAAATTTTTGCCAGACCAACTGCAAAATAAGCAACTTCGTGATTACGACAAACAAAAAATTTCCATTCTGGATAAAACATTTTAGTGGGCTATAACATTGAGATTGCTACACTCCCACATCCAGTCTGATTCACATCTGGAGCTCAAAATACAAAGCAATGTCTAACACGGCTAAACCATTCAACAGATAATTGAAGCTAATACTGTCGCCAACTAATGAATGTGTAATCTCCATTATTCAGATTTTGTCAAACTCACAGCCTCAAGGGAAAACATAATTTTGGGAATATCACTACCATTCTACATCTAGGTTCAAGTGAATTAATGAGACAATTGTATGCATTATGGTTTCCTAGTCCAGCAATTTACTCCTGAAATCCTCGCCAAATGTTGCAACAGACGCTGATACTTCTCCTAACAATGGTTGTCTTCCTTCAGCTTGCTCCAATGTCTCTACGCACAGTTCATATTTTGAAGTTGGTTTTCTTTCTTCTATGGTTTGGTAAGCCTCATTTTGTATGCCTTTTGGATTTTTGAAGCGCTTTCCTCCCATGTAAAGTAATATCGGTTGGGCGAGCCACTTTAGTTAGAATAGAGACAAACTAACTTCGTTTCTTTGCGTATAGCAGCCACATGCACCACGGTGTATTCCCTGAAATTTCTATCATTGACATTGTTGTTGCTTTGCTTTATCAATGCATCCCGCAAGTTTACACATCGAACAAATAATATATCTATGAGTAAGAGATCCATTCCTATTAAATTTTAATATAATTCCTATTAAATCTTAATATAATTAATTAGAATTAGAATAGGGATTAGAAATACTTGGATTGATGTAATATAGGGTAACTAAGTCTTTGAACTGTATAATTCAAGCATCCCATAGTCTTCACAGATCGAAGTTAGATTTATAGAAGATAACTTGCTTTCCACAACCTATCTCTCATTCTCTATTATTTTATAAAATCACGTTCGTGAGTTCTCCTTACATAATAGTCATATTTATCCTTTCCCAAGTGATAAAGATTTTGGGAGATTTATCTTTTCCTTAAGATAAAGATATATCTGTATATAGATTTATATAAAATCTATTAGATATATTTATTTAGATTTGGATGGGTACACTATTATGAGTGTATGTGTATCCCTATCATATAGGCCAACATCTCCCACTCCCATGTAAAGAAAAATATTCTCAATTTATTGGCGTCACCAAATCTAATTTCCTACTTGCACATGAAATGCGATTCATTTAAAATAAATTGTAAAAAAAATCATACGAAGAGTAAGCCATGTGACCTGATGGAAAGTAGAAGCACAAAAAGCACCTGTTAGAGATGCTTAATAACTTAGAAGTTTACGTTGTGCCCTAAACTATTGTGAAGATCATATATCCCTTATATCCACTTTATTTAGTCATAAAGGCAAAATAATGGTCATGATTTGGATACAATTTTTAAAATAATTTTCCTTTCACACATATTACTTTTGATAACCAATTATCATTATTTCTTAGGCATACCCTATATTGCCAAATCTTCCATAGCCGCAGGTAGTATATTAAAGGAAATAATTTCAATTAGCTGTCTCAAATATAGTTGAAAGTCACTAAGGGTACATGGGAAGTATATTTGCTTCAAGAAACATCTTATCCACTAGGGAAGAGGGTACATTCTTTCGCTATCTTCATGGTAAAAAAAACACACATGGTATGAATCGCGTATTATGATAGATAAATATTCACTTAAAATATAACTCACATAGAATGCATGCCCTTTATTAACACCATATAGACTAAGTCTAATTGTTACTCAAACAATTAACCTGAGACAATCGAACAAAACAACGAATGTAATTTTTATACTCATGTCTGACGTAATGAGATATATGATTGTGGGTAACCATATCGATTATTATAAGCAATATCATCATTTTGAACTCTATGAAGGCGACATACGTGACTTGGAGTATTGATGTCTCATCTCCAAGAGAGCCATTCATATCATTTATTTATTGTGTTAATATACAAAGAAAACAAATACAATTATCATTAATCAAAATTAGAAAATGACATATAGAGTCTGCAAAATTACATATAAAAGAAACTTAGAAAATAATCTCATCATCCTAATGTAAGAAAAATACACATCTCTTGGTATTGGCTTCGTTAAAGGATCATAATTTCAGACTCACTTCTTTTTTTTTTGAACAATGTCTCTAATGAAATTATACTTGATATCAATATGTTTGGTTTTGCTATGATATTTAGGATCTTTCATATAATCAATTGTTGTCTGATTATTACAAAACATTGTCACGGGTTGTGAAAAAAGCATGAGAACTCCCAAAAGTTGTAAAAATCTACTCAACCAAATACCTTCTTGAACTGCACTGACAGAAGCTATAAATTTTGCTTCCATCGTGGATAATGCAATACAAGCCTGTTTTTTGCTAGCCCATGAGATTAATCCTCCATTAAGTAAAAAAATATATCTTGAAGTGGATTTTTGTTCCTCCATGTTGCCAGCCCAATTAGCATTAGTATAGTGAACTAGTTGGAGATAATGACCTCCATAAGTGAATGAATGATGTGCAGTTCCTTTTAGGCAATGTAAAATCCTTTTCATAGCTTTCCAATGAGCAAGACTTGGGTTGGATTGATATATTCTTATTAATTCGACAGCAAAAACAATATGAGGGCTTGTGCAAATCATTGCATACATCAAACTTCTAATTGCATTGGAGTACAAGATATTAGATACTTTCTATTTTTATTCAGGAGTTCATTCGTACAATTTAAGATTTTCGCCTTTTGCTTTCGGAGTATCTATCGGGTGGCAATTGTACATATTAAATCATTCCAAAATCTTATTGATATAAGATTCTTGAGAAAGAGATAAAATTCTCTTTGAACGATCTCTTTGGACGATCTCTCTAAATTTTCACATTAAGTATGAAGTCAGCTTCACCCATGTCCATTATTTCAAAATTGGAGGACAATCATTCTTTAATAGAATTTAGATACTCCTTGTTATTCTCAACTAACAAAATATCATCGACGTAAAGAGATAGAATTACAAATGAAGTTTTTAAACGTTTAACATAAATACAATAATCCTTCTTAATCATCGTAAAACCATATGAAATCATGACATTTTGGAATCTTAAGTTCCACTATTTGGATGATTGTTTTAGACCATATAGAACGCTGTAATTTGCATAATTTGTTCTGTTTGCCTTTCTCAAAAATTATGCAGGTTGTTGCATAATTTTTTTTTTCATTCAATTCATTATTTAGAAATGCAGTTTTAATGTCCATTTGATGTAATTCTAAATCCAAACGTGCTACAATAGCTAAAAGAAGTCGAATTGAAATGAATCAAACAACCAAATAGAAAGTCTCTTCATAATCATTTCATTCTTGTTGGGTATAACCTATAGCTACTAAGCAAGGTTTATATCTTTTAATTGTGCCATCTGTTTTTCTTTTGATTTTCAAAATCTATTTGTTACCAAATTTTCGCCCTTTAGGAAGATCACCTAAAGTCCAAACTTTATTAATTTTCATTGACTCCATCTTATCCTCCATTGCTTTTTGTCACATATCACTAACTTGAGAGTGCTTGTTGGACATTTTTAGGTTCTTCCTCAATAGATTGAATTGTGTTCATTTCCCCTTGATCAAAGCTTCATTCTCAATGACAAATCAACGTCAGGGTATTAGAATACGATCACTTCGACGTATTTGTCTTACTTTAGGAATTTGAATATTCCTTTCACTTCCATTAGAATTAAATTCCTCTTCAACCTTTGGAACTGGTTGCATTTGATTGTTACTAGCTTCAGTATCTTCCATTTCAAATCAATGGAAATCTGAATTGATATCACCTCTTTGTGGAAAATTAATTTCCAAAACTTTGGCATCTCCAGACTCAGGTTCAGTAATACTTTTGTCAACCTATTCAGCAATGAACACATACCCTTTGAAGTGTTCAAAGTATCTGATAAAGATACACTTTTTACTACATAGACCCAACTTGCCAAATTTGCTAGAAAGATTGTGAACATAAGCGGTAGACCCCCAAGGTCTTAAATGACTACGTTCAGGTTTGCGACCTATCCATAGTTCATATGGAGTTGAAAATATTGACTTGGTTGATACTTGGTTAAGTACATAGGTAGCTGTTAAAAAAATATCTTCCCAGAACAAACTAGAGAGGTTTTCTTGTGCCATCATTGACCTAACCATATAGAGAAGAGTTCTATTCCTACGTTCAACAATTCAATATTGTTGAGGAATGTATAGAATAGACAATTCACGATTAATTCCCTTCTCTTCACACCACTCTCTAAACTAATCCGAGAGGTATTCGCGGTCTCAATCAATTCTTAAAGCCTAAATTTTGGTGTTGAGTTGACTTTCTGCCAAGTGCTAAAAACGTTTGAAGCATTCAAATGCTTCATACCTATGAGAAATAAGGTACACCTCACCAAATCATGTGAAATTATCTATCAACGTGATGAAGCATTGAGCACCATGTCTAGGTTTAACATTTAATAGACCGCAAATATCGGAATGAGTTAATTGCAATGGATTTTCAGCCATAGTGGCCTTACCAAAAGGCTTTCTAGTGGCTTTTCCGGCTAAGCAATATTCACATATGGGTTAATCGATATGAATTAAGGGTTCTAAAAGATCCTCACCAGCTAACCACATCATTTGATCTTGTCTGATATGACCTAATCGTGAATGTCATACATTTGTATCAACGAAAGCATTGCTTGAAGAAGCAATCGACGAATAATCACAATTTATTTGAGAAACATAATCGCCAATGTCTAATATAAAGAAATTATCAAACATAAATCTATAACCAAAATAAATATTCCCATGATGAATAGTTATTGATCAACTTTTAAAATTCAAAATATAACCCATATCTAGAAAATCTCTGACAAAAACTAAATTTTGCTAAATTTCTTGAGCAAACAGGACATCATGGAGCATTAAAGTGCAATCTCCTCGCATTTGTAATTCCCAGGTGCCTATGCCGAGGACAACAACCTTGGAGTTGTTTCCTACATAGATCCATATTGTCCCTTGTGGAATTTGACGAAATTGAACGTATGCTACCTATGTGGTATGACGCGTCTGAATCAACAATCCACATAGGATGAGACTCAGATAGCATTAAACAACTAGTTACAAACAAATTAGAAATATTTAAAAAAAGGACAAACCTTCTTAGACACAACACATTTTTTTGCAAAATGTCCTTTGTATCACAATTGTAAGAAGTGACATTCTTCAAATTCACATTTGTTTGTTATTCTTAACTTGAAATGGCTGTTGCTGATGAGATTTAGACTTTTTCTTTTGAAACCTATTCCAACAAGGACACTTAGAGTTTGAAGCATTATTTTCAGCTACAAAAGCTTCACCATCTATTTTAGCAGCCTCAAGCCACTCAGCTTCTAACTCTAACTGATGTTCAAAATTCTCAAAAATTTTGATATTGTCATTGTGGGTCATGTATATTTTCATGTGCTCCAATGAGTGGGGCAGAGATCTATTAACAACCTGTACTTGTTGTTCGTCAGATAAAACATGACCAATACTAGAAAGCTCATGAATCAAGTTTTCAACTCACATAGATTGTCCCTCATGGTAGCCTGAGATGAATCTCGTAAGTGTCGAATTTAATAGTAAACCACCATAATTTACTTACAGAAGTCAAGCCGTACCTCTATTTTATTTTCACCTACATAGCTTAAATATTTGTGTACTTTTCAAATTCACAAAGAATATCATTTCTCATAGTACTTCAGAGAGTGATACACATAAGACCATGTTTTTTTTCCTAAGCTTCATATAGATCAACCTCTCACTTAGTGCTAGAATTAGTGGGAAGAGGTAGGGTATGGTTTAGAATTTCTAGAACTTCATGATCTTCAAGAATCAGTTGCACATTATGATGCCAGATGTCATAATCATCTCCCGTAAGTTTCTCGCCCTTGTTCAAATCAGTAATAATTTGTTTGCTTATTGCCATTTGGACTTGATAACTCTGTAAAAGAGTTATTATTCTGTGCATTTCATGTTGAATTTTGTCATGTTTCGAATTGTTTTTACTTAAGTTTTAGTAGTTTAAGAGTCTATTATTTATTATTAATAACGCAAGAAATTATTGTGATTTTGGTGTGAAAAGTGCTAATTAATGTTGTTTTATCTAGGTATAAGAGTTTGAAATCAATCCGGAATGAATTCGGGGCGAAGAAGTGAATTTTGGAACGCTGCTATAGTAAAAAAAAATCGGGTGATTTACATATCTTGTCTAGAAATAGAAAGATTAGATTTGTCATTGAATAAAATAGTCTTTGTTCATCTAAAAATGATATCAAGGTAAAAAACAATAAACCCTAGCTTAAGACTCTTTTCAAGCTTGAAATAAATTAATTAAACTCCTTGTCACCAACAATTTCATCCATTCATTCTCATTCTGCTTCCAAAAACACATAATTGCTATAAAAATTTTTTTTTTTCTTTCAAGCTTGAACCACTTTTTTTTCTTCCTTTTTTTCCTTTTTTTTTTCTTTCAACTCCTTTTTCATTTTTTTTCTTTTTCATTTTTTAAAAAAATAAACAACTCCTTCGTACCCCAAGATATCATTCTCATTTAGTAATCAATTCATTCCAATCTTGGAAAAAGTCAATCGCTAAGGTTCTAGGTTAGGACAATTAACAAATAAGGATAAAGAAAATTAAATTAAGGCCAAGTCTGTTAATATCATAGGAAAACAAACAGAATAGGTCAATTTTACGGCTCAAAATTGGCTAAAACAAAGATAAATAATGGGTAGCTTGAAAAGACCTGGTTAACAAACTGACCTAAATCATTTCTATCATGACAAGTTACCTATGATTTCGCCTCAAGAAAATATTTACTAGAATTCTAGATCATTTTCTTCAATTGTATTAATACTAACATAAACATCAACTAAACATCAT
>JAVDBV010049832.1:0-13324 GCA_032619315.1 Piper longum
ATATATATATATATATATTATTTTTATATGAGGAATATAAAATTTACCGTGAATTAACTGCTGCTTTAAGCAATTGGCCGAAAATCACAACCTATATCAACAGAACGTGCCAAGAAAAAAAATAAACAAAAAGAGAACACACGGATTTTAATGAGGTTAGGAAAATGTTATTCACAGCGGGATATGAGCGAGAGCTTTCCACTGTAATCAAGAGGCTTTCTTTAAAAAGCAAGAGTGTATTATATTATTTTTGAGGAAGAAAAAAAGAGTATTAGAGAAATCCAAAAAAATCTTAGAATTAGATTGCCACAAAAGAAATAATAAAGTTTACCTAGTTATAAATATGATCTCATCTAATAACTGAAAATAAATAAAAATTTTAAATAAAAATTAAAATACATCCATATAATAAAAATTATTAATATAATTTTTTAAAAATACCGGCTACATTTTTTAAATTATTATGTTTTTTTTTAAAAAAATAGGGTGAATTCCGACTAGGATACAAAATAGGCCCATACATCGAATAGATCGACCGTCCCGACGAAAGTCCACGTGGCCGTGAAACGATCTCATCCGTCCATCATTCCCCCATTCCCTCCGCATCCGTTTCGCCAAACCCTAATGACGCCGCCGCCGTCGTATCATTTTACAAAAGAAAAACACCGTCCAACCCTCTTCGCATTTGTCTCTGTCGGGCTCTCGTCGGCGGTTTTGGGCATGGCAGATAGAGGCGGTGGAGGTGATCGTGGTGGCTTTGGCCGTGGCTTCGGCCGAGGTGGTCCCCGGGGCGACCGTGGCCGCGGCGACCGACGCGGGGGCAGGCGCGGGGGCCGCCGCGAAGAGGAGGAGAAGTGGGTTCCGGTCACCAAGCTTGGCCGTCTGGTGAAGGAGGGGAAAATCAGATCTCTGGAGCACATCTACCTGCACTCCTTGCCGGTGAAGGAGCACCAGATCGTGGAGACCCTCCTTGGTCCCCAACTCAAGGACGACGTCATGAAGATCATGCCCGTCCAGAAGCAGACTCGTGCCGGGCAGCGCACCCGGTTCAAGGCTTTCGTCGTCGTCGGCGACGGCAACGGCCATGTCGGTCTGGGCGTCAAGTGTAGCAAGGAGGTGGCTACGGCGATTAGGGGGGCCATTATTTTGGCCAAGCTTTCTGTGATTCCTGTTAGAAGAGGTTACTGGGGGAACAAGATTGGTAAGCCCCATACGGTGCCTTGCAAGGTCACCGGCAAGTGTGGTTCGGTGACGGTGAGGATGGTTCCGGCACCGCGTGGTTCTGGTATTGTTGCCGCCAGAGTGCCCAAGAAGGTGCTCCAGTTTGCGGGAATTGAAGATGTTTTTACCTCGTCCAGGGGCTCTACCAAAACTCTGGGAAATTTCGTCAAGGTCGTATGCCATATGCTCTCTTCTCACTTCAATCAATTTTTTTTTTAATTTTTCATTTTATAGAAGTGTATGCTTTATCGAGGTTAGTTGTTATCGTTGTTATAGTACTTGCGTTGTTTCTCTTCACTATAATCGGCACTTTCACTGAAACATGTGTTTCGCATATCTTTACAGTACAAAGCAATGTGTTCTCCTTACTCCTATTAGGACTTCACAGTAGAGCGTTCATAATAAAATTTGTACTCTGTCGGTGCACTCTCATAAATCTTGGAATTATTACATCCAATGCCCTTTTCAGCATTCTCATTTGGTATTTACAGATCAATTTTCCCCAGGTTCTTTGCTGCCAACTGTATGAGAATAGCATTAACCATGGTAGTATCCTGTCTTCTTAATAATGCGCATGTTTTGCTCTCATTACTAACATAACATTTGATTATTTTTAGGCGGGTGTGCTTTTGATGATAAATCTTTAGTCAGGTTAAAAAATTAAGTTGATATTTTTGGTTTGGATGATTGTTGGTTATTTAATATACACGCGATGCCTTTCTTTTAGTCGCTAATATGTACTCTGGTGATTGTGTTTTAGGCCACTTTCGAGTGTTTGCTGAAGACGTACGGATTCCTGACGCCCGACTTCTGGAAGGAAACTAGGTTCACGAAGTCGCCATTCCAGGAGTACACCGATCTACTGGGGAAGCCCACAAAGGCCATCGCTCACGAAGATATTGAGAAGCTTGATGCATAAGTTTGCGATAGTTTGAAAGTGTTTTTTTTTTATTATAAATCGGTCTCCTTGGTAAGGATTAAGTTGAAACTTTCATTTTTCGCTTCTTTTCTATAATAGAGTTCTGTTTTTGTTTCTAATATCGTTTACTATTGAACAATCTGGTCTTTTCAAATTTGTCCTTAATGACCATCGGAGTTATTTTTGTAGTAACTGTTATCTGATAGAATTGATAGACCGCTGCTGCTACTAGATAGAGGGCTTAGCTGAATAAGCCTTTACAAGCCCTGAGGGTCATTACACAAATAACGGAGAATTCAGTAGATTGCTGATACACCCAATTTGACTGGTAAGATCGCCCAGTTAAATGGAAATGGATTTCCAAGTTTTTTCATGCATTTCTTTCTATTAGGCGAGTGAGAGATCATACCTCAACCAAGTTTTTTCAATCTTCCCTCTTCAACAGGAAATGTTAGGACAGAATGGAGTACTGGTCTGGTCTCTACGTTATGGCCATCTACTGGCGTCGCTTCCATAATATTTCTTTAGAACTTCTCTTGTTCATGCAACAATTACAAGCAGTTTCACGAGAGCTTGCCAAGATAAAAAGCTTTCACTCTTTACATGCAAGCAGATTAGACATTATATCACAAGAATCGTGTCCTCGCCATATAATGTAGTGTGCGGAAGCCAATTCAAATATATCAATTCCATAATAGCAGGTTAAAGGTGTGGCAGCATCATCTTTTATTGCTTAGATCACCATTAAAATCAATGACGAGAGAAGAAAGTCTTCTCCCTGATTCACCTATCTGCCTCAGCCATCAGTCTAGCACCTCTCGGCCACACTTTCCCACTCATTATCCCAGCCCGTTCCCAAATCCCAGTTACATATACAGAATTTACGATTAACGATGGGGTAGATAAAAAGTTGAAAATTAAGTTGGTGCTTAAGCAACTTGGGAAGCAACCATCATAACCAAAATCGCTTCAGATTTAGAAGAGCTAAATAAAAAATCATGAATTGGAAGGATACTCGACCAATGTTGATATTCATGACCAAGGAAAGTTTGTATCCAACCCTTCACGCTTCACATCACCTACCAAATAGCACGGAAGAATGGTAAATGGATGGCATGAAACTAAACAATGGCCTATTTATTAGGCCCCAGAAAAAGTTTGTTCTTGTTTTATTCACCAAGAAAAATTTGTTCTTGATGTAAGGGTAATATAAAAAATGGTAATATGGGAGTATTCGGAAGGGCTAGCCGACGGCAAGGCATCATTTCATTTCAAGTTGTGGATTTCAAGTAGCAGAGCACTTTCTTTCTTATTGTAAATACGAAAATATGATTGCAACTGTACCCTTATTTTCTGCCGGTTGACCTCATCGGCTGGAGGACATTATCGTAAGCGCGTCTAAGCTAAATGCGCTTAAGCGCATGCAAGCCAACCTCAAAAAAAAAAAAAGCGTCTTTTCTTATTTCAAAGAAGTAACTACTAATATAAGCCTAGAAGAGCATGCACCAGCTGGTTTTGTGTGGTCCGCCAAAGGTAGTGCATGACTCCCATATATAATATTTTACCATAAGCAAGTTGAGCAAAGAAGGGAGGGGGAAAACAACACCGCAGTGATCGCACCGCCAATGGAACTATATTAATATAAAGGCAGTGTTTTCTTTTTAATAAATAAGGCAATCCGTCACACCCATACACTCACCTAATACACACATTCACAATACCAACTGTGATACAATTGTTTCCATTAGGTGTTAACCCTCACATCTAGCCCATAATAGATCTCACGGTAGGCAAAAAAAAAAAGTAAAAAAAAGTGGCCTATTAGATTTACAGTTCTTGTGGGGCCTGTTATTGGTCCGTAACCTCTTAAAAGCTTTTATTTATTGAGAATAATTTGTATCATAAACAGCCGACTTTCATATGTTAACTACATTAATTTGAGTCCGTGTATTATAAAATAATTAGATAATGATAATATTTTAGTCCAAATCATAAAAAATTAAAACCATGTGATGTACATGGAAGGGTAAATTTACAAATTGCTGATGTAAGACTTGTCTCTTTTATTTTAGCTTCTATTTGTCAAACAGAGCGCTTGCATTGCCCGTAGTTAGGGCTTGTTCTAAACTTGGGCTCCCCCGACTACAAGTTGTGTTTGATTTGGCTTTGATTGTAATTTGGTTTCACTTGAATTGAATCGACTGGGATTGTATCGGGCATAGGTCGGATAAAATAATATTTATATTTAATCTAAATCAAAATTTTATCCGATTCTCATCTTCAAGTCATTTATAATATTTGTATTCGATCTGATAAAAAAAATTAAATAATATAAAATTTAATGAAATATAAAACAAGTATTATTTTTAATATTTAAAATATTATTTCATAAAATATCATCTCCATACGGACCATCGTCCAAGCCTGTATTCCATCAGAATATTGTCGGATTTGAGTTCCTTAATTGCACTGCCCGAAGGCCGAAGAGTATTAGCTTAATTAATCCAAGACACCTTACGACATGACATGTTGTGCTCAATACCTGCTTAGGATATTCAATATTTTCTTGTGAAGTGAATTCTTGGGCAGATAGTCTAACAAATGTGTGGCATATATAGATTCCCGGACCGTGCCGTGTACAGTAGGTGCAGAGTCCCCAGTCCCCATTTTGATGGCCCACTTTCACAACTGATGTCACATTTCGTCTCTTATTCTAACATACCAATTGATCATGACGCTGTTGGGTCTGTCTACTCTGTAGACTGTACGTATATCAAATGATGCCTCATTCTGATCACTCGTGATGTTCCTGCAATGTCCAAACATATATTTTATTGGTTTTTTTCTTTAAAAAACCAAATTTTATTATATTCGCTCTTGATCGATGCCTCCTAACTATCAAAAGAAAGAAAAATTAGCTGTGTTTGGCAATTGTTTATTGAAAAAAAAAAATGGCGTTAAACAGTGAACCCCAAACGGGGACAAGCTAGATATATACGTAGAAGAAATATTCTAATTAACAACTTCCTAGAAATTGAATATCATAGATTCATAATGAGAGCCCTGGTCAATTGGAGTGCCCTTCAACCATTGTAAGAATAACAGAGTGAAAAGAGGAAAACGAAAGTCATACCAAGCGGACAGCATTGTGAACGAAAGGAAAAGAGATGGAAATTGAGGAACAACGAGTGGATGCGAACATACGCAGTCGGAACTTCAAATCCCTTCGCATTCTTGAAGAAAGAAACACGGAAACTAGAAACAATGAACTTAACATAAAAAAAGAATCTGATACAAACTCAGAGCCTTCGTTTTATTATTTTTCACAAGCCTAAACTCACAGCATTACCGGGGTTTCATATATAACTGGGGACCTTTTCACTTCTTAGCATCGGCAGCTGCCGGTGCCGGCTTGGGCTGCCCCGGGGCCAGAGGCGGCACCCCTCCTTCAATGCAGCTCCCGCACTTTCTCTCCACGCCGTGGCCTCCGCCGGAGTGGCGGCGGAGGCATGCACGAACAAGGACACCGGCGAGCACGCCGACGATAGTGATCACGGCCAGGACCACCAGCAATGTCTCGATCGACCTTCGCGTCGACTGGGTCGATTGATGATCTTGGCCAGCCACGGCCAACGGCGGGGGTTGCACGATTTGTGGTTCCATTGGCCCGACCGCTGTGTGCTGTCCAAATTGTAGCATGGCAAGGGCAAGAGCTAAACCCCAAAGAGACTTGGGCGTAGATTCTAAGAGAAAATTATATGGAGCTAAATAAGCAGCCTTCTTGCAGTAAAAACTGGATGTATGAAGTGGAAGACCCCAATACAAGCAATGGAGGAGAATATCATAACGATAGAGTTGAGTACTGTGGAGAGATTGGAAACATGGAAGCAAATCTAGAGAAAGAAGAGATGGAATGGCGTTTGATCAAGTGCAAGAAGAGAGGATAAATGCAGGGGACAACGCATCAAAGGGGAGAGAGAGCAGGGGGCCACCCTCGGTTGAAGTAGGAGGTTTGGAAAGACAGGAAAGTTAAATAGTGTTATCATCAGGTGCAGCAGTCAATACTTATAATCAAGTGACCTGCAACTTTAACTCATGATCAATGGCGTTAAACGAAAGTGGTTGATTGACCTAGACACTTTTAGTGAATTAAGAAGCCAAAAATACTATAGTACTTAAGAAAAAGAATGACGTATATAGGTAACTCCTTGCTTTTTTTATTTTTTAAAAGGATGTAACTCCTTGTTTTTGATCAGTTGATCCATGTCATTATTAACTATGGACTCTAGTAATTAAGTTGCTATTGACTTTTGGGACAACGCAGGGTATTATATATTCACCAGGTGCCGAGCTAGTTTTATCATCAAAATAGCTAGCTCCTTTTTTTTTTGAAGATGAAAAAAAAGCTAGCACTATACTTAGCAAAACTGCTAGTATTAACCTTGTGGGGGTAAAAAGCAACTAGTATCATGTATGATACTTTATTACTAACTAGGTATAATTAAAGTATACCTTCAAAGTATTTCATTTTTTTTTACTATATATGAAAAAACTAGTATTACATCTTGTTTACGTTATATTTACATGAAGATTATATGGATGCAAAGAGTGTTTATATATACATACATAGTTGCCTTATGACTGAGATGAGACAAATTCTGTACATGGAATTGGAAGTATACATAGATATATTTTATTATTGAGAGGGCGTGTGGATGCTTTGAGGCGGCGGACGAGTTTGTTTTGAAAGCTTAACATTATTGAGCAAAAAGGTGGGGCATGCCTAAATTTGTTTGACATGAATATGGTCAGAGATCAGTCCGGGTCTTGACCGACCGTTGATATGCGCCCGTTAGAAAGATGATCAGTCTGATTATAATTATTTAATCTTTTGCTTTTTGATGGACTCTCGCTTTCGCATAATCCTTTTTTTTTAAAAAAATAATCGCATAGTTACTTTTACCTTATTATATATTACTTGAAACTGGGACTTGAATTCATTGATCAACTATGAGAAAACTTCGGGAAATAATTAACAGTACTGTACATAATGACGTAAAACATTAAAAGTATCAGAATATAAGTGGTACGTAAAGTGCTTTGTTTAAGTGGTATGAATTAGCCGTGCTACATCAGCTGGTAGCTAGAGAGCAAGAATAAACACAGCAAAAATAATCTATAAATTAAGTGAGATAGCTAGATATCAAGAATTAATATGACAGTGCATGCACGCAGTCCTGCACTAAAACATCAGTGTACTTCGTATTGTTTTTACCTGCCATATTTGTAAGGATCACACATGAATAGTGAAGACGATCGAAGCAACAATATCACAATTAACGTTAACTAACCGACATATATATATATATATATATATATATACATGGATCATCAAGTTACATATATTAATTAATTAAGTAGCTAGTTAGGGGAGTACATGAGCGCATGCTCATTTATATATATAAGCTTTAGCCTTAATTAAGTAGAAGTAATTAAAGTCACAGCATATGTACGTTACATATAATTAAGTTGGATCTCCTTAATGAATTATTAAAAGCAAGGAGAGGGTACAATGTACCCTTTTGCAGAGCCTTCAACATAAGTGCATGTGCTTCTCACAGTTTGTCCAGAGATTCCGCGCAAATCAACGTCTTGCAAATATATGTTGTGGCAAGGCACGCTTTTGCTGCAATCAAATGTGACGGCCACATCTGATGCACTTGTTCCTTTGATGTTCTTGTACACAACGTTGCTAATCTCCACAGCCGAATCCTGTAAATTAATTAATGTTATGCATTAATTATTAATTATAAGTATATATATATATTAGTTTTTCGATTTTCAAATAATCAATTGCCATCAGCACTCGAAATTTTGCTTACTTTTTCTGCACAGGGGCTCTTGGAGTCGCAATAGTTCTGGTCAATGATAATTGGTCTTGCGACGTTTTTCATGACAATGTTACTGAAGATAATACTGTTCGCACTTCCGGAACCACCCTGCAAGTGGTAGTATGAGCATGGAATGATCATTAACTGTATGCATGTAATGATCTTAACTTTATTTGTAAGTCACATTGTACTAATTGTATACTACTTCTGCTCATCTAGCAGCATATGAATTTTATTAAACTAGCATGCATGCACTACACTAGTATACACTAGTGTACAAGAATGAAGATGCACATATATATATATACGTACCTGCCAGGTTTTTATCCTGACTCCATTTGTGGCCCCAATTATTGTGGATCCATCTACTGTAACTATTGAAACATGATCTTCTGAGTTTTCCCTTCCCAAGCTCCCAATACTGCATGGTTTAATTTTTCTTTTTATTTACGGCCAATTGAATATATATTGATCGTAAAATAAGCAAACAAATTTCATTAATTAATATATATTATTTTTTCAAAAAAAAAACAATAGATCTTCTATTCAAGGAAAGAAGAAATCTTTTTAAATTAATTTGATAGAAGTTAATTACATTAATATTTTACCTTATTCCGTGACCTGGTCCACATGTTATACCAGTAGCTTTGACATATTTGGATCCACTCACTATCGAAATACAATCATCTCCTGTTTGCGTATGTATGAGGAATATATATGAGTCATTGCATGTACGTACAGATTAACAAGTTGATGCAATCAATACATAAATCACAAGCTATAGCTAGTTCAATTTTAATGTTTCTTCGTCTGATCCATCAGTATCACTAATCTATCATACCGGTTCCAATGACACAATTGTGTATGGTGATGCCCTGGGTATTTGTGACATGAATCCCATCTGTGTTAGGGCTTTCCTCCGGTGCAGTGATGATGAGATTGGAAGCCTGGACGTTGGAGCATGTATCGAAAGAAACCTGTATCTGAGGACTGTTTTTGATGTTTAGGTTTCTAACCACCAGATTTTTGCACGAGTCGAACCAAACAGCCTGCAGCATCCTATTGTAAATAAATACCTTTACAAGCTAAAAACCGACAAGAAAAATCGTGAAATTAACTAAGGCAAATCAAGGTGAGCAGAGAAGTCATGGCCAAACTAAATTCCTGCAAACAATGATGAAGATGATCGTGAACTCACAGTTGGAGCGTCTTCACAAGGCTGCATGAGAATGATAAATGAAGGTAATTAGAAAAAAAAGCAAATTTTATATCCATGAAAAAGGAAAGAGCTAGCTAGGGATGGATTAATAAAATGGGGCATGCATGCAGAAGTTCTTACGCGAGATGTGTCTATTTTGCATGATCTATACCACCATGGTTCACCGTTCCCATTTATCGTTCCACCCCCTTCAACATCAAGGCCAGCTAAGTTTTTAAAGAGAATCCAGTACTGACTTCTTTCGTGTCCAATATTGTTCCAGTCTTCAATGTTAGAGGGGGCTAAAAGGGTTCCTTGGATCTGTGAGCCACGGGGGGAAATGATCATATTTATGGTAAAAGCCAAAATTTTCCCGAGCAGTAAATTTGTAAAATTGAACTAGCTGGCTACGCTAGCATGACGCTGATTATATTAAGGCTCACCAAGAGTTTAACATGAGATCTACATGGACCTGAAAAGGTAATTGGCTTTAATAGGTATTTTTTATTGCCGGGCACTATAAAAGCAGCTGGAGCATTTGTACAGGCATCCTTCCAAGCTCGCTCGAATATCTGCTTCGTAAATTTGTTTTTTTCAGGACAAATAAAATTAATTTGAGCAGCCTTATTTGTGACTTAACAAGTGATATATAGATTGATCAAGATATGGCGATTGTGTAATTACCTCCGAATCATCTGATATTCCATCACCTCTAGCACCATATGCGTCCACTCTTACAACTGTATAAGGTAAAGAATTATGAGCACCCGGTTCATTACTTCCCTCCAACCTGACGACTTCATGCTCTAATCCCTGCATGGCTGCTGCGAATTCTCTGTCTAAATCATTCCTATTATGCTCACCATTTGTGGTGCCAAGGAACGAGCTGGGGTAGGTTGGCTGGGTAAAAGAAGAACGTAATGAAAGTAGTGGAGACAAATTACAGCAGATCAGGGTAATAATAGGGATCAGCAAATTTCTTGTGGGAGACATTTCATAAGATCTCATGTCTAAGTTCCTGTAACAGCCCCTTAGTTTGTCTTTGTAGCAAATCATGATGAGTATTTATAACATGGAAATGCAGGGGGGATGCTTATCATTTTGGAGTAGGAAAATTATATGGAAACAGAAGGAATGGCTTTTACTCAATCCATGGCCGTTCTTGAGAATGTAATTCTACTTTCTCTTTCACTCCAAGAAATGGCTAGATCAGATAGAGTACTTGCGCGAAATTGAGACGGCATCATGGTCGGTCACTGGCCTCCCACCTTAGCTAATTGGTCTTAATTTCTTGCCAGCTCCGTCGTAGAAAACAAATAAGAAATCTAGTTAATTACCGTACTCATAATATTTTTCTTAATTATTACTGTTACACATTCTAAACTAATAATCCTGTTATATATATATATATATATATATATGCATAATATTAATATTATGCTCCTCTTATTTGGACCAGCTAGCCATATTATTTTATTTGTCAATAATAATTGTCAGTTGTTAAATTTTTCGACACTCCTTACGACGTGCCATGCATACCAAAACATATTCTGTTGCTGCAAAGCCCCAAGCACAGCTAAATTTACCCTATATGATCATTTCGTTGGTTAACGAATATGTTCAGATTCAGAAATGAGAAGGATGAGAAGTAGTCTGTATGGCCACAGCTTGCGTGATAGGATTATCCTAGCCACAGTTACGTTGGTCATGCATGGCGATCGGTGAAAATAGGGCGTGATCAAAAGCAAAGGTCACGAATAAGCCATGTGTAAAAGTGATAACCCTTCTCTTCTTTAGGCCGATTGCACTTTGGGACCGTTAGAAAAGAGGGGGGTCATGGTGCAGTAAGAAAGACGGGACTATAAGTTTGGGAGATAGAGCAAAGTTAGAAGGCAGATCACAAGACTTGGCGTGGAGAAAGTTTGGGAGATAAAAAAAGGGAAATGCTAAGAGCTAGCGAGTTGGCTGGGGTTTAATTTTGGTAAGATCATAAACCGAAGTGATCGCAATGGGGAAGTCATTAATACTTTTTTTGAACTTGGCGCTACAAGCTGCCTGCTGGCTGCTGCTGCTTTGCGAGTTAATGAAACCTGATCTTAATTTATGTGACCAGTGACGTGCACATGATGAGGTTAATTAATGGAGATTTGTCGACTAAGGCAAAGCATAAATGGGGCAGTTGGTGGTTATGTGCATGATTAATCGAGTCGAGGCGAGTTGAATTTAACTTTAATGTAAATGAGCTGAGCCGAGCTTATCTAAAATTTATGGTGTTTAGGCTTAGTTCGAACCGAGTTTAAACCGAGCTTGAGCCTGACGAATATTTATGTGCTTGACTTATATAAGATCAATTTTTTTTTGAACACTATATAAGTTTAATGTGACCTCAATAATATTTACGAGACAAGCCGAATCAAATATTTTTTGATTTTGAATACATCGAGTTTGAATTTCGAGCTGATCTGAACCGAACACTCATTTGCTCAAGCTCTGAAACGAGTTTATCCATTTCGAACTGAATATTTTTTCGAGTACAAAATTAACGAGCGCGAACCAAATTGAACCTAGCTTAACACAAAAAACTTATGAGCGGGCTTGACTCGTTTACACCCCTAATTATTTACTCCGTATATCCATATCGACGAGAACGTTAGATTGAAAGCTTTCTGAACTTTGTGATGTCAGTTGCCTATTTGGTCTCTCAACAAATTTAGGCTTTCAGCCATCAACCTAGAGATTTATGTGGCATCATATAAACTATATCCATCAATTTAAGGTTCCAACCGAAATTACTCTCAGAGAAACAGTCCCGATCATTAAGGCAGCGGAAAATATGAACCGAAATTAGTTTCACGTTATATGTGCTCATTCTGTGTTCAACAATTTCCGATTCACGAGTGGCCATCCAAGAGGCCCCTCACATAAATAGCAATCAGTTGCATTAGTTAATTCACCAACATAACCTCTTTATTATTTACCACAACAATGGGAGAACACCACGATTAAGCACGCCATGAGAATGTGCCACATATACGACAGAAAGTAATTTTTTATTGGATTTTGGATTTCACTAGAGATCGTCGTATTGCTGAAACAGGATTTATTAATTATTGCTACATCATATGATGGCTGGGAAACAATCTAGTCTTCTTGTCCTTATTTCACGGAGAACTAATATTGCTCATCCGACGTCGATTGCATGGCTTATCAGCTTATTCCTTTTCCACCAAAAACAGACACCCTAAACCAAAACAGGGGCCGATTAGTCATGCCTCAATTCCCAGCTACTTTTCGAGGCAGATTTTGCGCATTCGGTGTTGTTCCATTTCCTTTACCTGCCACCCATAAAAATTGACATCTTAGACGGAAAATTAAGTGACAAAGTAAACGATAAATTGATCATCTGGCTACTACTTGCCGGCAGTTCCATATTGGCTGCAAGGGATGAGGTAGCAGCTAAAGGCACACAAGGCGAAATTAGCACCTTTGGCTGTACAGTCTTTGTAACATGCTATCACACAAGGGTTGGGTATCACACTGACTGCACTTGTTTGCCGGACGCCCGCGCCGAGCACAAGAAACGTGCATAGGAGAGCCACCACCACCGATCTTACCTCCATGCCGATACTTGTTTTAATTTATTATTAACACGCCTTCTTTCCTCTCCCTGTTTTTCTCTATATAATCATGGCCCTGAAGAAGAAGAGTAGGGTATATATAGTGTTGGATTAATCCCATATCCCATTTGGAGGCAACCGGTGACTTGTATATATGCTAATGGGAAAGCCTTTATTCTTAAGCTAACTTTTGGATTAAGAGAGGTCCATGAACCTGTTGCAAGTCATTTTTGGGGCCCGAAGGGCCCAACGAGTGGTATCAGAGCCAAGGTTGGTTTTGGTGTTAGTGTTGTCTCAATTAGCCACACAATTTGTCGACCGGTCCGAGTTTGTGTTTCCCGATTTGTCGGTCGGTTTGAAGTTGGCCCGAATTGGTGTCATCTGGAACCTCACCAAGACATGTTGCCTCTGCATGTGGTGAAGGGGAGATGATTCGGGTGTTGTGATGTGTGAAGGGGAGAATTGTTGGGTTAATCCC
>JAVDBV010049835.1:0-12562 GCA_032619315.1 Piper longum
TATATATATATATATATATAATACTCAAGCTAGCTCATGTGCAGCTTGAACTCGAACTCGACTCGACTCCCTTGATTAGCACCCCTATAATGATTGTATTAGATAATCAATTGTTTTAAACTATTATAAATAAAGTTAATAATAATTAATTAGCCACCCATTTATAATTGGTCGCATCCGCCCTCTATTTTATTGTAAATTAACATTAATTAAGTTTTTTTTGTAGATATCGGATTAATTAAATTTTCTCCTTTTTCTTTAAAAGCAGACGTCAATGGCATTTGTGTTCCACACTCGATTAGATGCTATGCCTAAATTCAGCTATTATTTAATGCATGTAGCGACCCTAGTTCTTTGGTTTCTTGTTGCCCAAGACATCATTAAAGTTATAATTGTAATTTTTTTTATTCGAGACAAAGTAATTGTCCAAGGAACACATGGCGGTACGAAGCATAGATTAATGATATTTTTGGTCTTGATTGCCCCTAAGACTGAGATTGGGCAGTGATATATAGCATATGAGAAGAGTTGTAACTATTGACTGTTTTGGCATGCTGTTAAGGGTGTCAACTCTAACATTTCTATAAATAAACAAGTCGAGTTTGAACATGGTTGAACTCGACCCGACTCATTAGATTAGCACCCCTACAATTAGATAATTAGTTGTTTTAAATTATTATAAATAAAGTTAATAATAATTAATTAGCCACCATTTATAATTGGTCTTGCGTGCTCCTTTATTTTGTTAGAATTAACTTTAATTAAGTTTTTTTAAAAATATTGGATTAAGTAATTTTTTTTTTTTCAAAACAGACGACAATGGCATTTATGTTCCAAACTAGATCAGATGGTATGCCTAAATTCAGTTAAATTGGACAAAAATCGATTTACTTGAATCGCTCAAAATTAATCATTGATCTCTTCCCCCTTATTTACCGCATCATTTTAGAATACATTATTATTAGACTATTATTAGTTGTAATTTATTTTATTAAATTATATTATATTATATTTTATATTTTTATAATTTATTTTATTATTATTTACTCAAATAATAATCGAATCAATTTTTATACCTAAATTACACCCTCCTGTGGCGGCACTCGGCCCCCATCGGCAACCAAGATTGCACCTCAACATTGAGATTGGATGGTGATATATAATTTATGAGATGAGTTGTAACTAAATTAAGATGCCTAGTTTTGGCATGCTCTTAAGGGTCAATGCTCACATCTCTATTTGCCGCCTCCCAGAGAGCGAGATAAAGCTACTTAGAACAAGGTTATTCGGGGCCTTAAAAAGTACTCACACGGCTAGAGAGGGAGCCATTTAATGTAAATATAGGGATGGTATAGTGGAGCGTGGTGTAATGTTAAAGCCAGTGGTACAAGGGACATAGGTTGGTGATATTCTTAACCTTAGTCCCACATTGGGATTGGGATTAGCTGGTAACCACTACATGATGAGATAGGTTTATGAGAGAGCATCTTGGGCACATAGGATTTGAGTGGAAGCCTCCTTGCCTAGAGTGGGAACCCCTACAGTGTGCCCATCGGGACTGCAGAACAAAATGTAGTGGAATGTTCTACAATATCGAGGAAAATGTTTGTAATATTTTCAACTTGAATCTCATATCGGATATGTGACTTCTGAGGTCATTAATATAGGATATAGGTTGCAAGTTTTTTAAAATAATTAGTCATTTCACATAATAAATATTAAAATATCACACCGACAATTAAAATTAAAAATGTGAAATAAAGAGATAAGTGATAAGTAGGAAACATGCGTTGTAATAAAAAAGAGAGAGAATTGTTTTTTAAATATAGAAATTTATTTAGTATCAACATCAAATGATACAATAATATGTAAATCTTATAATCTAAATCACATGACTTTATTTTTTGACTTGGATAAAATTGACTTCATCATCCATCCATCTTATAATCTAAGGGTTCACATTAAATTCAGGTGACACAAGAATATTAGTCATTATTAATACTAATTTTTTCCTTCAATATAATGTATAATATTATAATATGAAATAATTCTCTATTTTTATGTGTAAATTGATGCATACGTAACTATGCTATATTTTAAACTTATTAAGCTAGTACAAATTAATAAATATTTTGTTCATATGTTGGAAATCAAGACTAATTATTAAAAAAAAAGCAAAAAAATTCTTTTTATTGGCAAGTAATTATGATTTTCCCACCTCATAATAATACAAAAAAATATCCTTCTATTTTTCAAGTAAAAAGCTAATTAAAAATTATTATGTAAGAGGTGAATTTGAATTTGTTAGAAGCATTAACGGGTCTTACTTGGCTTAAAACTTATTAATCAAGTACAAATTAAACTTGAACACTTAAAATATATTTGTAAGCCTCTTGAGCTTAGCTTGAAAAACTATAACCTCACAATAAAATAAACTTGAGCCCAATAATTTAAAAATAAGCCAACAATGATTAGAGTGATGCTAAACTCGACTCTTCAATAGCCATGAAATAATCATTTTAGAGTAATTATTTTGTTAACAGATGCTTCTATTATACTCGTAGTATAGTCTTAAAAGAATTTGTTATTTATGTAATTAAAATTAGATCAAATATTTAAGTACGGGAGGGAAACATGAACCTAGTCGTTACCTATTGATCACCGCATTTAATAATCATCGGAAAATATTAACAAGTACACAACCATAATGTCATAAACATATAAACAAAGTCATTATTTAAAAAAAAGTAATTATTTGAAAAATTGAATAAAAAAAGCATTATTTGAAACAAAGGCAAGATCTTACGCATTGGCCTATAATAACTTCCCGCGCGCGGGAAACCCCCACTCTGCTCGATGCTTGTGCCGGCGGCCATCGCCGGCGGCGCCGCCATGCCCGTCTCCTCCAACCCCGTCGCCTCCGTCTGGCCCAGCTACTTCCCCGACGCCGACTTCTCCGACGCCGACCCGAAATCCGTCCTCGCCTCCAACTTGTCCCACTTCTTTTCCACCCCACCCGCCCAAACCCTCCTCTCCCAGGTTGCACTATCTCATACCCATCTCTTTTTTTTTTCGTTTCGTTTCGTTTTCTTTACTTGTTTTCTGAGTGCAGTTGATGTTTGATTTTGTTTGATATTGGTTGGTGTGATTCTGATTATTATGTTAAAAATGATAAAGGGTCTCTTTTGTGTGCTTGTGATTATTCTTTTTTATGTTCAACAATTGAAAGGAATATGTGACTTTCATTTTCTTCTTCCTCTTCTTTGCTTTTGGCTTGTTCATGATTTGGCGATTTTGTTTGGGATTAGTTGGTGTGAGTTAGGTTAAAAATGATAGATGGTCTCTTTTTTTTTGCTTGTGATTTTTTTTTAAAAAAATTAACAATTGAATGGAATATGCGACTTTCATATTTTTTAGTTCTCTTTGTTTTTGGTTTGTTCTTTATTTGGTGATTTTGTTTGGAATTGGTTGGTGTGAATTAAGTTAAAAATGGTGAGGGCCTTTTTATTTGACATATTTGTGATGCATTTTTAACAATGAAAGGATTGTGTGATTTTCCTTTTTTTTCGCTTTGTTTCTTCACTTGTTCATCAGTTGGTACTTTTGTCTAAAAATCGACTGGTGTGATGTTGTGAATTAGGTGAAAAACAATGAGGATCTTTCTACTTGCTAGTGGGTTTTCGACATTGAAATGATTAGTGTGTGATTTTCCCTCTTTCTTTTCGGCCACTTTCTAGGTTTGTCCATTATTTGGCAATTTTATATCAAATCAATTAGTGTGATAGGTGTAAATTGTGTGAAAATGATGAGGGCCTTTATTTACCAAAGGGTTTTTAACAACCGAAAGGATTATGTAAATTTTCTGCTTGTTGGCTTCATTTCTTTCCTCATTCATCATTTGGTGATTTTATTTCAAATCAATTGGCCAAATGGTGGGAGGTAGGTGGAGGATAATGGGGGGTTTTCCATTTGCCTGTGGGTTTTCAACAAATGAGGGATTTATTTATTTATTTATTTTCCAATGTTTCTGCTTCGCCTCTTCGCTTGTGTTAAAATCTGTTATAAATAGTAGGTGGAAGAGTAGGAAAGAGTAGAAGATAGGAGTAATAGGCATCTCAAAGTCGATCTCATCATTCATTTACCACTTATCTATTCTAATTAATAAAAGTGGAACTCAAGGTTGCACTCTGATACAAGGAGGAGATTCGACCAATCAAAATACAACAAAAATAATTTTTTTTTAAAAAGAAACTAAAAGTTGCGCTCTCATAAAAAGTAAGAGATTTGACCAATCAAAGTACAATAAAATAAAAAAATAATAAATCACATATTATATTCCACCTCTTCTCTTAATTAAAGTCTATGTTTAAAAATGGAGTCTATCTCTAAGATATCATCATATCATTATAATCTATCTCATTATTCAAGCAAGATGTATATATAAAATTAGAACCTATTTTTAACTTAGGCCCCGTATGGCGCAACATCATGCCTAGTTTATACATACCAAAATGGTTACAACAAATTGCAGATTTTCAAGTATAGCTTTTAGAGCCTATCTCAACAAGAGCTTAAATTTAAAACTCAACAAGGTCAAGTCAAAATCTATGCACGACATGACTAAACTATATATTATACTTCAACACTCCTCGAGTTATGATGGGTGTCAACTAAGAATAGTTTGAAGTGCAAATATTCATGTCGTGCTTCAGGTAGGGCTTTAGTTAAGATATCAGCAACCTGCATCCTTGCATTAACATTTTTCAAGGAGATGATATTCTCCTTTATTTTATCTCTAATATAGTGGGACTTCAACTTGACATTCTTTGTCCTCTCATGAAAAACTCGATTGTTGACTATATCAGTTGCAGCTTAATTGTCACACTAGAGTCTCATAGCAAATGTGATAAGAAAACCAAACTTCTTAAGCAACATCCACACTAGTTTCATAGTAGTTTTCGCTTAGCTTTGTGTTCATCCTCAACATTCGAGCTTGCTAGAACATTTTGCTTTTTGCTTATCCAAATCACAAGGTTCCGTCCAAGACTACAATATCCTGATGTTGATCTTGTGTCAAGTGAGGAGGTTGCCCATGTAGCATCTTCAAAACCCTCCACTTCAAGATCTTTGCCATCTTTATGTTTACTACACAAGAATCTCTTTCTCGTATATTTCTTCACTTGTTCATCATTTGTAATCAATTGGTGATTTTAATTTCAGTTAATTGGTGTGATGGTGTAAATCAGGTAAAAAATGACGAGGGTCTCTTTTATTTTCCAGTGGATTTTCAACAATTGAAGAAATTGTGTGTGGTAGGTGAGTTTTATGAGACTTTAGAGATGGCTCCGAAGGAGGCCTTGTTGTGCATGGGAGTCGCCGTTCATGTGGTAATTCTATGCTGATTTAGGTGGCATACAACAATTCCGATGTTTTTTCATTTGTAAACTGTAGTTTTTTTGGAAATTGTTTTGATCATTATAGGCTTTGTTGTTCAAATGAAAAAGGCATACTTCCTTTTTTAAATTAGTAATACGTAGTTTTTTGGAAATGTTTTTTTTGTATTATTGTAGGCTTTGATGATGAAATCAAAGGAATTTTCTTTAGATGTTGAGGGAAAAGTGAATATCCGATTGTATAACCACCCGGACTCCATGATTGCTTTGAGAAGCTTAAAAGCTGCTTATATCGGTATGCCAAAACGTACAATTTGTTCCCAAATTACAGAAACATTGTTATGGTGGCTATAAAGTTATCAATGGGAATGATGTTTGTTGACAGGCAAGCTAGTGTCAGTGCGTGGTACTGTTGTCAAGGTCAGTATTGTTCGGCCACTTGTGGTGCAAATGGATTTCTTATGTGCAAAGTGCCGAGCTATAATCACCAGGACGTTTCCTGATGGAAAATATTCACCACCATCAATTTGTACATTCCTAAGTTGCAAGGGGAAAAATTTTAGTCCAATCCGTTCTACTGCTTGCCCCATTGATTTTCAAAAGATAAGGCATGTTTATTTTTGTTTTAAGTGTTTGTGTAAAAACTTGTATCATTTCATTCCCCTGTGATATACTTTTTCTTTTGACAGGGTTCAGGAACTACTGGGGTCTGAAAACCATGAACAGGGGCGGGTACCCAGAACGGTAGAGTGTGAATTAACAGAAGATCTTGTTGATTCTTGCATTCCTGGAAATGTAGTGACAGTGACTGGGATAATCAAAGTGATAAACAATTACATGGATGTTGGGGGAGGTACACTAAAACACAAAGTACTTTATGATATTATTTATGCTGCTCATTTTATTAACAACAGAAAAAAGAAAGGGTATATAGGCTTTACCAATTACTTCTTGTGGCTTCACTTGTCAGCAGTTAGGCATAGACTGTAAAATTACAAGTTAGATCTAGTAACTAATAGCTCAGGTGTTCTCTTAAATTTCTCAGTCCAATTCTGTAGTAATTATGATTTGTCAGCATGCTTTCTTGCAACGACAAGGTTGAATTTATTCATATATAGCATTGCAATGGAAAATGACTATATTAATATTATCTCACTTTCAACAATCATCTGTGTTGTGTATTCAATTTATTTGTGCCATCTCATTTCTTTCCTCTTTGGATGGCTGTAACAATAAAGCATACAATGAAAATTTTGCAAAGTTTTCTGTGTAAGGCAAGTAATCAATTATACAGAATATGTGCTCCCCTTCCTCTAATATAGCTGGGATAAGGTGTTAGTAAGGATGACGATGCTATTAATAATATTGAACTGTTGGTGCCAGATTGACACTATACTTAGAATTTTTTTCTCAGGTAAATTCAAAAGCAAAAATCAAGGAATTTACTATTTGTACTTAGAAGCAGTTTCAGTTCGAAATTCAAAGTCTCAATCTGCACCTGAAGATATGCAAGTCACAAGAGCTGAGATTAGAGATACCACGCTGTTTGATCTTTATTCATTTTCACCCAGAGACCTGGAATTTATTGTCAAGTTTGCTGAAGAGCATGATACAGATATATTTCGCCAAATTGTGCAATCCATTTGCCCCTCAATATATGGACATGAACTTGTTAAAGGTGAAGATTCTTTGAGAAACATATATCATTCTGATACTAGAAATTTGCATCTCTTTTCTGTCAATGCAATTAGATATTTAGGTGCAAAGTTGCATATCTTTTTGCTAATTTTTAAAATTCAACATGCTCCCTTAATGAAGTATAAATGAGGATCAAAATACTTCCTATTGTAGGTCAAGTGTTCTTGGTTAATTTTCTACTAAATTTCATTTTCACATTGCAGCTGGTATCACGTTGGCATTGTTTGGGGGTGTGCAAAAGCATTCTTTGGATCAAAACAAAGTCCCTGTACGTGGGGATATTCATGTGATTATAGTTGGTTAGTATGACTTACTTTAATTTGTTATGCAGAATTCAATATGTACTCATAAATTGCTGCTGTCATCTACTTCCCCGTCTTATTCTGTTTCACTTTATTTTTGTTGTAAATTGTTGGTGTATAAAAATTATGCTTTATTTTAATAGTTTTACACCGTTATTGGCATTTTTTAGCTGCCCAACATGCATGACTGAATTAGAGAAGGCATTCATTTTGGTTTATTGAACTAGATTAACGTCAGTAATAAATGGTGAATAACATTTTGTAGGCGATCCTGGATTAGGGAAGAGCCAACTTCTTCAAGCAGCTGCCACTATTTCTCCTAGAGGCATTTACGTTTGTGGCAATGCAACAACCAATGCGGGCCTTACCGTGGCTGTTGTTAAAGATTCGATGACAAATGACTATGCCTTTGAGGCTGGTAGGTTCACATTTTTTTTTTGTGAAAAGCTGTCGGGTGCTCAACTATATGCCATATGTCTACTATACTTGACTGAGTAGCGTACCTATTATGCAAAATGAATATTTCTTATTTTTGTGCCAATTTGTGCTCATAGTCAATTTGCCCATATGTTTGGAGGCTGACTAGAAATAAGGGTTAATACATTTGAACTTCCTTTTGTTTCATACTTGCAATGACATTCTTTAAAAAAATTGACTCTGAAATTTGGCAGGAGCTATGGTACTTGCAGACCGTGGACTATGTTGTATTGATGAGTTTGATAAAATGTCTGCAGAACACCAGGTTCTTTTTTCATCTCTCGTGAAGCTTCCTCCTTTAGAATTTGTAAATTTGATGTCGATGCTGCTCATTGGTGCTATAGGCACTACTGGAAGCCATGGAACAGCAATCTGTCTCTGTGGCAAAAGCTGGACTTGTGGCAAGCTTATCTGCTAGAACCTCTGTATTGGCAGCTGCAAATCCTGTCGGGGGACATTACAAGTAATTTTTTCCTTACCCCTGCTATAAGTTATCTAGGAAGCTCTCCAGTCTTTAAAATGATGAATTTGCCTTTTAAGTTATTGCTTGCAAAAGCCATTGTTCATGGGTTATGCATCTTATTTATCATGTCTATATAAAAATAAAAACACTGAATGAAAGATGAACATTGAACATTCAGATATCAATAATATAAGTCTGCAACATCAATGAACTCCTCTGAGCAGTCATGAACTTTATGGATGGCCTATTTGTGGTTGAATTGGACCCATTTCAAGTATTCATTTTTTTTAACATCCTTTTTTTTTCGATACACATGCTTTTGAGAAATTTGCTGATTTCTTTCTGTTTGTGATTTGATTCCGTATGAATTATTTTGGCCAGTCGTGCAAAGACAGTAAATGAGAACTTGAAAATGAGTGCTGCTCTCCTCTCACGATTTGATTTGGTCTTCATATTGCTTGATAGACCTGATGAATTGCAGGATAAGCGTGTCTCTGAGCATATCATAGCAGTTAAGTTCTGTTTATAAACTTTGAGTTCTGTTTATCTGTACCTATTCATCTTTTCCTTGAAATAGTGGATATTTTCTTACATAGGAACTGGGATGATAATTAGAACTTTTTTAACAAGCTTAGTGTGTTTTGTAGCTTCATGCAGGATATGGGGAACACCTTCCTCCCCAGAAAAAACTTTGCAGAGGTTTAATGTTGCACTTGCAGTTACCTGATTAATTTTATATTCACAAGATTTGTCATATAAGACATATTTGTTCCATTTCTTATCCCCAGAAATCGATAGGGATATAGATTTAAGTATACGTGGATCCTTAGCATCAAGACTGAAACTGGATCCCAAGAAGGATATAAAATTTTCTCCATTGCCTGGCCCTCTTCTTCGGAAATATATTGCTTATGCGAGAAATTTTGTCTTCCCTAGGTCAGATGTGCCAAATTCTTTGTCAACTAGTATTTTCCTTAGTGTTCTCAAATGAAATTCAATCTTGTTTGATTAGGATGTCAAAACCCGCAGCAGACATTTTACAGAAATTTTATTTGCGGCTTAGAGACCATAACACCTCCTCGGATGGAACACCAATAACAGCTAGGCAATTGGAGAGTCTAGTCAGACTTGCAGAGGCCCGTGCTCGACTGGATCTCCGAGAAGAAATAACAACCAAAGATGCTTTGGTGGGTGTAAAAAGAAAAACTAACAGCACCTCATTATGTTTTTTATCCTATGTGAATTATATGCAAAACTCATATCTCACCTTATGACAAGTAAATTCATGTTATGCTCACTAACCTATGTATGAAGAACTCTGCATTACCTAAAAACATATCAATTTATGGTGGCAGGATGTGGTTGAAATTATGAAGGAATCATTATATGATAAGTATGTGGATGAACATGGTGTTGTGGACTTTGCCCGAAGTGGGGGTATGAGTCAACAGAAGGAAGCTAAACGTTTCTTAAGTGCCCTAAATAAACAATCTGAATTGCATCAGAAAGATTGCTTTTCAATCTCTGTAAGTCATTTTCGTGACCAATTTATTTATTTATATTTTCATGTGATTAATGTCTTAACATTTTTTTAAAATTTTTGTTCATTTCAACAAAGTTTTTCTTTTTCCTCACAGGAGTTGTATAGTTTAGCTGACAGGATTGGTCTAAGAGTCCCAGACATTGACACGTTAATTGATAATCTGAATAGTGTTGGCTATCTGCTTAAGAAGGGTCCAAAAATATATCAGGTTTTGTTCTTCAAACTCTTTGCTTATAAGGGAAGCAAACTTGATTTTGTTAACTCCCTTATGGAAGATTAATTTATTAGTATTTATTTACGAATTGACATTCTTCTTGTTAGATGTTATTGTGATATTATTTTTTGATGCTTTGAGTGTTGTTTAGAGTTTGTTATGTACGTGTTTGTTATAATGTTTCATATCTGGTGTTAAGTTGTTATATATGATATTTTGTTAATTAGAAGATATGAGGGGGATACTCAAGATGTAATCCCTTATATCATGTGCATTGTTGTAACTGTTTTAAAGATATAAATGAAAGCTAGTCAGCCATGGGGAACTCACTTTGAGTCACCTGTCTTCCTGAAATCTAACATGGTATCAGAGCATCTAATCTTGTCAGACCTATAAGCCTTTGCTATCTTGCTTGTTGTTGAGTCTTCTAGGATCCCCACATATAGCTTTCCCTTGACTATTGTTGACGAGTCATTGTGTACTCCAACAATTCAATTCATGGCGGCCAAGGACATACCTATTGCCACTTATTTGATGCCTCCACCATCTCTATTGCTGAACTTCTCAATAGTTCATTTATCACCTCATCAAAACTCTTTGGTACCAAGATATATCTTTCTTGGTCTGCTGCCATCAAAACCTTCCTTATCTCCAAGGAGAGGCTTAAATACATTGAAGAAGACAAACCAGTGGCAACAAGTTCTATTTGGTCTAGGTAGGATGCCAAGTGAGGTCATGACTTTGGAACGACATGGAACCTCATGTGAGTTGTGTGGTGATGCTACTGCCTACTGCTTGTGTGGTATGGATTTCAGTTAAAGAGACATGGATTCGAAGGCAATGTTTATGAATTATGTGATGGGATCTTTCCCACGAGACAAGGCACTCAACCTCTTCATGAACATTAAAGATTTTGTGAAGTCGAAGTGGGAAGAACTCAACTTGTATCAACCTTATCTTGGGGATCTTAAAACATGGAAACGTCAAAGAGAGGAGCATAAAGTTATCTCCTTTCTTGCTGCACTTTGGTTCTCAGTATGACTCAGCCAAGAATCAGCTCTTGAGTGGTGTAACCTAACTACACTCAATGCCACCTTCTCTAGGCTGTCAAGTATCTCTATGGAGGCTGATCAATCTGAAGACATTGATGAAGGTGTAGCCCTTTTTCCCAGCACTCGGCCCACCTCTAGTCCTACAAGGGGCAAGGGGAGAGGTTGTGGCTCATCATGAAGAGAAGGTGGTCGAACCATTGGAAAGAAGGAAGGAAGATTGACAGTGTGACTTCTGCGAATGCCTTAGTTGCTGAATGCATTACACCAACTACCCTGCTAGTGTTACTCTTAGTCATGAGGACTTGAGCATCTCCTCATGATGACTTATGGTGATACTACCCTTCCTTCTACTGCTATTGCTCATTTAGATATATCAAACACTTATCTTTCCTCACGGAGCAAATGGCTTATCGACTCTAGGGCTATAAATCACATGACCAGTACTTCTTATCTGTCTGTTACATACTCTCCTTTTCAATATCCATAATTTCTTGGTCTTGCTGACAGGAGTAAAGTGCCAGCTATTGGAGAAGACAGCGTTTCTATCAATCTTAATCTATGTATCCATGATGTGCGTTTTGTAAAGAAGCTGTGCTGCACTGGTTTTTGTCAAGTTACATTCAATTCTACATATTGTGTATTTCAGGATACAAGGAGCAGGAAGGAGATTGGTTTTGACAATCTCTAATGTCTGCAGCCTATCCAACATGTGTCATCATCAAATGCCAGCTTCGGATCATTTTCTTCCATAGCTTTTGAACGGCTTGGTCACTCAAATTTGAATAAACTAAAGCTGATGGTTCCATCCTTTCAGAATATTTACCAACTTAGGTGTGAGTCTTGTGAGTTGTAAAAGCATAGTCGTGCTTGTCACGCCCCGATTTACACATTCCATATCATACGGGCATGAGACTTATTATCTTTAGTCAAGCTTATTAGCATGATATCTTTCTTTAATAAAATGCTAATACCTTGTACCAGGACCACATTTACTTATGTTTGAGTGGATCTAATCATATCTAATTCTCTAATCTCATTGCCTACCTGCAAGGTGATTGGGGTGAGTATTCGGGGAAATACGAAGTAAGAGCACATCTTAACTACAAGTAGATAATCACATAAAACCAAATCAATAAAATATCAATCTTTTGGAATTACTTATAAAAAAATTTCAAAAACATCAAATAAAATGTGTGCTTCAATCAAACCCTCTTTGAAATTCATTCAATCATAAATTATATACACCAAATCTTGGTAAGATATACGTAATTGACACTAGTGCTCGGTCACAATCACAATATAGACATTGACCGATCACCAAAACCATCAAATTCTCCAAACTACTACCTTGGTTCAGTTCCAACACTCGGCACCACCAACTACAACAAACACCCCTACAGATATCCAATTACTGGTCAAT
>JAVDBV010049837.1:0-14215 GCA_032619315.1 Piper longum
TGAAAGAAAGGATTCCTGATTTGATATACACTCCAAATATCAAGCAATATAGTGTGGTGATGAGATATAGCACCTTGTGCATTATAAAGAGTTAATATAACATCAATTACTAAAAGAAAATTAGAGTGGCAAATCTCTACTAGTATATAGAAAATGGTCACATGGAAACCACGTTGTGATTTAGAAAATAACCAAAATCATCAAAGGTAATAATATTTTTTCCCTCAAAGCAGTTCATCAGTAATGTTGACATAAAATGTTTACCATTTGAGACTACTATAGATGAATTAAAGAGATAATTTTATGAAAAAAAGATGAATAAGACACTATAATAAGAATTCAAGCCAGTATAGGCTAAAAAAAAATTATTTTAGTCCATAATTAGCTTCCTAATTAATTAGAATATAAGGGCATGTTTTGTAATTATTCCAAAAAAACGTTATTTTTCTTGCCAGTTGTCATCGGATTAACTTATCAATTTCTAATTTTTATTATTTTTAGATTTCTAATTTCTAATTAATCATTAATTTTTCTATTTTTTTATCAATTTCGTGAAATTAAAGTAGCAAGATCTATGCCACCGTGGCCATCTTATTACTTCCCCACTACGCGTGGGGCCCACCGTCGATCCAAAAAGCATCCTCAGAATCGCAGATCTCCCGACTCGTCCGCTCGTGCGTCTAGTCAACGATAAGTGCACCCTCACCCGCGCGGGGCCCAACCACCCAACCGGACCAGTGGGTTCTCCCACGTGCTGCTCCCTCCCCGCGGTGTACGGCTCCCTGTTGCACATGCCGCCCTACTCGACAGCTGTCCTTATTCCCCGCTCCCGCTCGTGCGCATCTTTCATGAACTTCCTAAATTACCCCTCTCTTCGCTTCCTATATATTCCCTCTCCAATTGCTGGTGCAGCAAAGAGGCTTGAGCTCTGCATTCGCAAATCAACTTGAGCTTAGGGCAAATACTTTCCCAAAACCTAGTTATTTACTAGAAAGAAAATGGTTTCGGGTTTTAGACGAACGGCTTCCATGCCTAAACCGACTCGGCCGGCCCCGGAAAAATCCTACCATATTCGGTCGACCAGCCTGCCGGCCCGATCCCACCCTCTCCTATCCCAGCTCAAAGACCAAATTGAGACCCTTTGGTCTTGGGTCTCGAACCAGTCCGGTCCCCGCTCCACCCGAATCTGTGATGGCCTTAACCGGCTCCGTAGTGTTCACGATGCGGTCGATGACCTCCTCCAGCTGGCGCAGTCACAGGACTCACTTCGGCGGCAGCCAGAGATCGTCGATGAGCTTCTCGACCGCTTCCTCCGGTTTGCGGATGCGGTCGGGATCCTTCGGTCCGGTATGGTGGGGCTTAACGAGTCAGTCCGGGTAGCTCAAGTTGAGACCCGGGCCGGCCGACAGGATCCGGTTCGGTCTTATGTTAGATCTCTAAAGAAGCTGGCCAAGGAGATGTCCCCAGCGGTGTCAATGGTGAGGGAGAGTGAGAAGAAAGCCCGACCGGATGTCTCGACCTCAGTGGAGGAGGGCGAGATAGTGGAGGCCCTCTGGCAAGCCTGTTCAGTGACAGCGGCAGTCTCTGAGGCGGTGTTCATGTCGGTTTCGTGGTGCAATTCGAGCAATTGGATGGGGCTAATTAGGAGGAAGAAGAGCGGGGAGGGGATGATGATGAGGGAATTGGAAGAGGCGGCGGAGATGGGGCAGTCGGAGGAGAAGGCGGTGGCGCTGCGGCGGCTGCAGGCGGCGGAGGATTGTGTGGAGGGGATAGAGTGGGAGAGCGATAGGTTGTACAGAAGCCTCATTTGCACCAGGGTTTCCCTTCTCAATGTCATGACAACACGGTAGATCTAAGAGATCAAATCAAGAACACAAATGGCTGGCAAATTAATCAATTTGTTTGTATTTTTGCAGGAAATTAGAACAACATCTGAAAGTATGTGATCTGTAGAGTTTTGTGTATATAGGTACATATAATATACAATCCCGAAATGGGTCCTTTGTTGTGTATGAGAATATAAAAAATTCAATTTTAAGAACCGTTTTTGTTCGATCTTTATCCTCCAAATTCTGATTGTGGATATGAGTTTGATGTGTATATTTGAGATCTGGATCCGAAGGGTAATAAAATTATACAATAAACACAAAACAAGACAAGTTTTTCGTTGAGTTATAATTTAGTTACTAGCTAGATCTTCAATAAATGCACTTGGACAGAAGCATTATATGAGGTGCTCTATAATGTTATCTCCTTGCTCTATAATGTTATCGCATTATAATTCATAGGAAGACCACACATAAAGTAGCAAGAGTGCCCATTATATATCTCTTAATTAACAAAAAGAGCATTGAAATATTATAACAGCTAGTTTGTGACCTGTAGAAGCCACTGTCCAAGCAAGGTGGAGCATGCAATTAGATATTGTTTTTGTGGATCAAATTACAGCTTGTATGCAGTCCTGTACAGACAAGAGATTCAGAAAATGATGCCTATAGAGTATAATATTTGGAAACCAGTAATTGGTTTGAGTATGACGACATCATATATACATGCATGGGAAAATATTATAGTCCCTAGATGAAGCCTAATTAAGTATCTTATTTTTATGTAAAGAATAAGTGAGTGTAAATTTACATCAATACAACCACCTTTCAAACTCCTCTTTCAATAATGACCACTTTAGCTCTTTTGCACTTTTAGGCTATGTTTGGTTACCAATGAAAAAAAAATGCAAATTACGTAAAAATTTTAAATGATTAACCATACAAAAATTAGTGTATGTATAATATATTTTTAAAAAATTAATACTTTTATAATATATTTTATATTCAAATTAATTATAATTACCTTCAAATGACCCATCATGTGTTCTCTCATTCATTAAAAATTCCCTTTTTTATTTATTGAGATAAGGGAGAAATTTTTTTACTCACGGGAGAGCACATGGATGACTTATATAAAATAATCATGATTATTTTGTATTGTCAATTAGATGTAATCATACTGAATTTATAATAAAAATAATTAATTTAGTATCATTATTTATATAATATATATTAAATATAATTATTTTTGATCAAGTTGATTATTTTAAAAATTTTATGTCATTTACTCTACTTTCATACCAACCAAACAGGTAAAATACGCCCATAAAAATTTTAAAGATATTTATGCCAAGAAAAATAAAATTTTGGTGAACATAATTATTTATAAATTAATAAAAGATGGCAGCATGAAAAATAATAAATGAGAACGGCTCTTACCGGATGAAGAAAATTTGAAAGTGAAATATTATGTGAAAAAATGCTCCTATGTTCAATATGTGAGGATGCAATTTTTTTTCTTTGCGCACAAATTTCAATAGATACGTTAATTACATCTGATTTAAGATATTGATGTTAAAAAGAAGCGAAATTCTCAACGCCGATATAACACCACTAATAACTCAATAGTATCATGAATGATCCGTCGGTGGGAAGTAATTATCGTTGTGAGCTTTTTGCTTTAAATGGTGATGGGAGAGCTCAACAATAAAACTTAGTGGCTTGGACTTAACATTGGAAGGGATAAAAAGATTATTCGAACTTTATTTGTGGCCGTGTGGGAACATAAGTTAGCATAGCCACACGCGAATAGATCGCGATCAAATCCCATCACACAAGATGCCCTTTAGAGCAATGTTGTACAAAACAAAATATGTAATTGAATTGGATTTTAAAAATTATGAATCGGTTTAAATCGGTTTATAGTTGATTTATGACTTATTTTGAATCGACAAATTTAATAAGATTACATTTATCTTTGTATGAAATTGGTTTATAAAGGATAAAAAAATGAAAATAAGAAGTAAACTTTTTTGTAAAAATATGTTTGACTGTCAAATAAAATATTCTTAAGCAAGTTTTATAAACTTTAAAATAGATAGGGTGAAAACATATATAAGTAATAAGAAGATCATAAGTTAAATTCTCTTATATTAACATAGATTATATTTTTATCTATTTTATAATTATCGCTCATGAATAGGTCAAACACAGTTTGAATTGGGCAAATTAAAGACTGATTCTAGCAATTTAATCTAGATATGTATTTTTTACTTGGATTCTAAAAGAGTCAAGTTGAATTGGTTGAATCAAACCGGTTTAAACCGATTCTCACAACAATACTTTAGAGGCATCACTATTAAAAAAAAAGGCCAATTGTTACTGCCTTTAGCTATGGCAATTGGCCCTTTTTACGTGACAAATTTAAGTTTGCTAGGGGAAAATATCACAGGGCCGACTTAGGCATTTGCAACAAGTCAAGTTCAATATTGCCACCGCTATCTGTGGCTATACTTGAAGCCACGGGTACGAAACGGTGGTCAAATTTAGCCACCGCATCCTCATGGATAAGCCGTGGTCAACTATGTGGCAAATTTTTTAAAAAAATAAATAAAATAAAAAAATGTTGTGCTCGCCATTGCCATTAGTTTGGCTACGGCGGCAGACAATGGGTGCCACAGGGATGGTCAAGCCAAGCGTTCGGCGATTATGTCAGGGCAAGGTGGTTGGTGTGGCCATAGCATTGGCCAAATGCGGTGGTTAAGCGGGGTAGCTGAAGGTGATGGCCAATAGTGCCGGGGCAAAGGCGGTTGGAGCTGCAGAAGCAGTGGCCAAATGTGGTGCCACTATGATGTCCAGGTAGGGGCCAAGAAGGTTGTGGTGGCTAGTGCGGTTGTGTTTAGCAGGGTCGTGTTAACGCAAGATAGTGGCGAGGCCATGGCCGGGTTGGTGGCAGGGCCAGGATAGAGGTGGAGATAGTGGTCAGGCGATGTTCGGACAGACGCGGTTGGGGTAGTGGAGAGGCAGGGACGAAGATGGTGGCTAGATAGGTGGCCACTGTCGGGGTGGTGGTAGGGCACAACAGTAGCAAGGCCAGAGCGATAGTCTAGTTTTATAACTTCAAAAATAACTAGGCTATTTTATTTAGGATTTTGTAAATCTTGAACAAGTCTTAAATATTATTTAATTAAATTAATTATTGGAAATTGATATTGAACATCACGTTTCGGTTCACCCGCGAACCAAACCAAAAATAATAGTAGTGACCAAATCGTAGGCTAATCTAATTGATTTGGTTAAGCCAATCTGGATCTAACCTCGACATTTCAAGATGGTGATGCACGCATACAATATATGGATATGATGTTTAGGTTTTAATATTGTTCTAGATGCAAGTTATGATATGCAATCATGCATAATACAAACCAAAGAAGTAAAAGTTTAAAGAAAATAATTATTTTTAAAATAAAATGGACAGAGTCTCTTTTAAAAGTGTAATAAAGACTATCAACAACAAGCAATATATATATATAAAATAAAAACAAAAAATGGAGCAAAAATAGAACTTTTCTCTCAACATTTCAATTCTATTCATTTCCGATCTTCTAAGCCGAGTTTAGACTCCATTGCTAAACCTGTTCATTTTTCTTCATAATTTTCATTCACATGCAAAATATTTTATCAATTTACAAAAATCACAGTCAAGTTGCTTCATTCAAAGCAATTCCACATTTAGCCACATCAATTACATTCAGCAGGTATATGTGTGCACAATTGCCTTGCTACTCTTTCGCAATCCCGATAGTGCTCAGTCTTCAAGGTTCTTACTTATATAAATAATAGAAAAATATCAGTAACAGACGTTACTAGTCCACAAATAACTAATAACAAACTAACACAGGAGAGCTGACTCTCCTATCAAATGAAATATTCTTCCTCATAGAATCTCTCATAAAGGCATTAATTAGGAGTCGTTGACCTTGCATGATAGCATCCCCTTTCTATCTCATCCCATTCTTTGACAAATTTTAAATTATCATATAACACACACACATCAAGGCACACCTCATATCAAATCGAACGTCAATCCCTATAAGATTTTCTACACTACGTTGCATTAGATTAACAATACTTACTTAATTAGTTCCTTAGCATTCATTTTAATACAATTCAATCATGCAATTTATTTTTATTTAAAATAAAAATATTAAACACATCAATCGATCAATCTTAGCATGGTGTGCTAACAATTATCACTTTTAAGTAATTAAGTCGAAGTTAATTATACCTAGTGTTGTCGACAATTGGCAATAGCTAGGGTTTCTCGTGTGGTTCGAGACTCAAATTCTGCACCCGGTGGCATCCAAAGTTCGATCAGGTCTAATTGGATGAATTTAGAAGAAGATTCGGCTAATTTCAGTGAATCCGGTTTTTCGGCGATTTCTAGCAATTTTCAACGACTTTCCAACAACTTGTTCGACGACCTTTTATGGGAATGATCACCATAAAAGGTGGCGAGGGCGACAACGGTGGCGATGATCACTGGTCGTGGTGTTGATTCGATTGGGGGTTGGTTGGTCGTCTGATCGGCACTTTGTCGGCCCTCAGTATGGGGGAATGGTCAGGTCAAAGGGGGAGGGAGTCAGCGGCACGACGGTAGTGGAGTGGCCTAGATGATTGCGAATTGACAGAAGGACGTGCATGCTAAGGTGCAGCATCGAGGCATCATGGAGGTCAGATGACAGTCAGGGAGTGGGGGAAAAGATCGACGACGACTCGAAGGTGGTCAGTGGTGTCGATCGGCGACGGTATAGCAAACGGAGGGGACGGCGTCGGTCGATGTCGGGAAGTTAAGGTCGTGATGAAGGTTGGGTGGCAATCTAGTAAATCAAAGTTGACTCGACAATGACTCGAGTAAAAAATAATAACTAACTTGTAATAAATTCTAAATAAATCCATAAAATAGGAAAAATCCCATAAAATATAATACATACTATAACATCACAATGACATGTTCTATAACTAATAACCTACTTAAATTGCTCTATAACAAATCTTAATGTGTTATTCCGCTTAAAAATAATTTTATAATTAAATATATAAAGAAAAAGTGCATGCTATCATATACTATAATAACTCATTTTTTATCATCTTTCTGACATTATCATTGTATACTTAGGTGCATTTGACCATCATGACTCATAATACACGATTGGCCTCGACTCAACACGCGGTCATAAAACTAACTCGACTCGAATTAATTATTGAAAACTCTGACTCAAGTCACAGGTTTTACAAATATGATAAATTATAAACTATTATTCTTTCACGTATCGGTCTAGTGGTATTTATGAATTGTTTCCAATAATCTTTATTTATTGTATTTTATTTTTCCCTTTCTGTTGAATAATATTCGACCACAGGATAAACCCGTTGGCCTTTGGTTGGTAGTGGCTAGGATCTCTTAAAGATGATGGTGTGTAAGGGTGGAGTTTTGGTTAAAAGTTGGAGATAATGGAAACACTTGGTCCAAATTGTTGTTGGACATGTTGGATTTTTTTGTTAAGAGTTGTGAGTGAGATTTAATTTTCAAACTCTTTTTGTTAATTGTCTTTTCATATTTTGCTATTAGTTGTCTTTTTACATTTCAAGTATTGAGCCTGAAAATTATAATAATTAATTAGGTTATTGGATCTTATAGGTGAATTGGCAAAATCAGGAGGGTATAAATTTTTCAAGTAGAATTAAGAATTAGATTATCATATCCCTTTTGGAGTGAAAAACTAAATAGGGATGCCAAATTGATAAAAAGATACAAAGACTATCATTTTTTATCTTTCCATGTAGTAAGCATCTATACTATTTTCTGTTCTCCCTTGTGTCGTCTCTTTCTTGTTGAGACTCTCTCTATCTTCTCTCGTTCTCCCTCTCGTTATTATGTTTTCTTGAGTGGATGCATCTTTATTTGTTATATATTACACAAATTTTTTGGATGTTTGTGCTCTTTTTGATTTTGAGTTTGATTAGTGGGTTATTAAATACTAATTAATTCATAATGAATTTAAATTGACTTAAATTAAATCAAGTGGTTACATTAGTATTGGTTGATCATATGTTTATTATCTTATATTTATGGTTGAAAGCATATTTTATTTTATTTATAGATAACTAAATTATTATTATTATTATTATTATTATTATTATTATTATTATTATTATTATTATTGTTGTTGTTGTTGTTGTTGTTGTTGTTATTGTTGTTGTTATTGTTGTTGTTGTTGTTGATTTATTTATGTGGTTGTATTTTAAAATCACAATTATGTGGGTTAATTATTAATAAATAATTGTTCAGATAATATTAAATAATTATATTATGTTTTCATTTAGGATATGTATATAAATTATATTAGATAATATTAATGTATAAGTGGTATCATATCATTTAAATTATGTTGGTGATGGTTTACATATTTCCAATATGTGTGGATGTATATTTAATGTATATGTGGTCAACTAAAAATATGTGTTGTGGCTATTTAATATCAAAATGGAATAAATAAATAAATACTAATATATCATTTGTGGATATGTTAATATATATCATTTTGGTTTAAGTAAATAAATTAATTGCATTAATCAATTAAAGTAGGTTTCAAAAATTTATTGAATAAGTACCACTATATATTAATTTCACTAAGATAGTCTGGATGACATTTTGTTATAAATTTATTTATTTGGGTTAATAATGCTTATTATGTAAATAAATAAAATGAACATAATGATATTAAATGGTTTCATGCTTAGTATGTGTATGAGTATTTTAAATAAATATCATGTGTATTACTCTTAGTTATTAAGTATAAAAAAATATTATTAATTAATAGGTTAATAAATAATCTATTCAATTACAGGTACAACTAATTATTGGCATGGTTGTATTTTTACATATATTAATTAATAATTTGGTATGAGCGTGTAAATAAATCTGGTATTAATTAATTTATTTTAAAAATTCACTTATAAGTAATTACTTAAATAATTAACTACTCGTCATTTGATATATTTTTATGGATTGCACTCTTGATATTGTTATGTGTCATACATCAGATCACCATTCATCTATTTAGCTAGTGAATTATACATTTTAATGTATAATTTTCTTGCGACTCCTAGATTTGGTTTTTCTGTCTTGTTTGTGGTGCGTTTAGCAAATTTTATATCTATATAATTACTCAAAATATTATACATTCCTATTTAAAAGTCTGGGTTGGCTAGAGCCCAAATTCAACCACCATCATATATACAAAAATTCGGTGATTTCACTCGAAATTGGTAGATTTTACTCGGTTTGGTGCAAAATCAAATTAAAAAACTGGAAAATCATATGGGTAAAATATGGGACAAAGAATTGGCCGATTTGTGCCAATCTGAGTTAATTCTCACTCGAGTCGACAACAGCAAGAATAGTGTTTTATATAATCCGAGCCGATTCTCACCCGAATCTAATGCTCATAATCATTAAAAAACTTAATTAATGATGTTATGAAATATATTGACTAATTTATTATAATTATATGGCTTAGTATTATATCACCAATACGGAATTGTCTCCCCAATTGTGAGTATAGATGGATGAAGCAGAGTTAGGATAATTAGAAGACTTTGTTATTAAACTATTGATTTTTCTTATTTTAGTTGTTATTATACTTCTGATTTGTTACATGGCAGTGGGATTTCGAATCCTTTTATAGGTTGTTAGTTGATCCCAAATATTAATTATCTTTTATTTTATTTCATGGCATACTTAAAATTTGAACTTTAGCTAATCCTTTTAGTATGGATTTAATTTGTATTGTGTAAAATTTTTACGTTATAAATTTATTCATAATATTGATTAATCAATAAAAAATTAATTTATGAGACACTTATTTATATTGTAATATGCACTTGCGTAGAGTCAAAGGCCGCATGCACGCAACCTTTAATGGGTCACGGCCGCAATGCTTTAATGGGCTGCATGACCCATTTAAAAGAGAAAAAAAAATTGGTGGGGAAAAGTCCCACACAAAATTTTATTTTTTAAAAAAAAATTATATTAAGGGATTAGCTACGGCAGTTGCCGTGGTTTTTTTTTATTTTAAAAAACTAATACGCAACTGCCCGGCTAATTTGTGGGTTTTTTTAATCACGATTTTACAGTTGTAAATCGGTGGCTAATTAGCCACGGATTTGCCATTGATTTAGCCATAGCGAGGAAAAGAAAATTTAACAAAACTATTGCCACTGATTTGGCATGAAGCTACCATGCTTTTTTTTTTAAAAAAAAAGGCTACTACCACCGCTTGCAGTGGCTATACCATTGTTACACTTAGCCACGGTCAAGTAGTGACAAAGCCATAGTTAATTAGCTACGTGGCAAATTTTAGCCTGATAAAAGCCTGATTTTCTACTAGTTCATATATATATATATATATATATATATATATATATATATATATATATATATCTGGATCAATAATTCGAATATGGTAATTTAGAGAGTTTTGAAATTAAAGAAGGAATTTTTAAACTATGAATAGAGTGAGAACTTAACAAATATATATACATCTTTGATTTTGTAACATAGTTTGCAAGTTCGCATGCAAAGTCATTATTGCTCACGATTTATACAAAAAATGTTAATGTTATACATTTTCTACAAAATCGAATTACAATTCATAGCTGATAAAGTGGATCCACGAGTTTTAATCTAAAATAATTAGGTAGCCTTTAGGAAGATCTAAACACCAATCTTTATACAAGAGTTGACACATCTCAAATAGTCCAGAAAGTGATGTGGGCTTGTCTAACACTCGGTGCACATCAGCCATCGTCGGAATTTGCACGTAAACTTAGATTGCACCTCACGGGCTTACTGAGTGGGTTAACTTAGATACTATTACAGAGTGAGTCTATGAGCTTCAATCTAAAACAAATATCCTCTTTAGAAGGTAGAGCTTATGTATCTTCCAACAACAAATACGATACTATTTTAACAATAGCAACTACTACATCATCAGTCCACAGTGATTTTATTCGCATCATTTATTTTATTTATTTTATTTTTTTTAAGGCAATCCCCCAACCTAACCCAACTCACTCGCAATCAGCAATCTCACAACAGCCGTAGGAGGCTTTTGTCTTTTTTTTGTTTAACTGTCCAATTTAGCTTATAATTTGTTTTAAATTGTTATTCATTTTTTCTCATTCTTCATCAATCAGGTAACGGAGACCTTCAAGAAGGAAATTATTGGGTAGGCCCAGAACATACGGGTCTCCCGTAACATCGTGTACAAAGTCTATGCCTCTATCAGTCATGGCACTTTAGGGTCAATTCAATGACTGTTAAGGAATAATGTGTCACATTGATTTATGGGCTATGGCTAGGGATTCTAAAGGAAGAATGAGTGAGCCTCCCAAGTCACCCTCTATCTCACATGTTACTTTTCGAAATTAAAGGTGATCTACATCCCACACAACTCGTATCAGATATAACCAGATGCTAAAAATTGTAATTGTTAGAACTTTAATTCAAAATTGTCAGAACTTTATTAATATTATATCAAATCATCGAGTAAATAATCAAATTAGATGACGAAAGCGTACCTCAAGCCATAAAAGAACTAGAGTTTTAATCTCTTCGAGTTATGTTTAAGAAGTGTTTTCTAGAACCTGAATTCTGGACAATGGGATACCAGAACAAAAACTACTTTTTGATTCAGGGACCATAACCTCCTTATTTATAACCGTAACTCCATAATTTCAATTCCACCCATTACGAAAGAGAAATTATGAACAGGTATCTACACATTGAATTCCACACTTTTCTTATTGAATTCCACACCTTAATTTATGGCTCATAACCCTTAACTTTAGTATATCAATTTAATTGAGCCAACCTTATATAATAGCATATGGTACAATTCCTGATTCATGTATATATTTATATCCAATATCTAACAGCAATCACCTTATTCGCGGGTCTGTTACATTTGCCTCGCTATCATCACTATCACTACTATATTTCTCAATCGTTTAAATGTGTCAACAAAGAAATCACAAATAAGTGAACGGACACATTGCTCACTATCATCTTCTAGTTCAATGAAAAAGAGTATCCTCAACGGGGCAAAGTTAGGGGTCTAAATGAGCTTGTTCGGGAGTTTTTCGTGTTTGTCTCGGCTCGGCTCAGCTCGATTTGTGTTATACTCGGTTCGAAATAAATAAGCTCGTTGAACAATGAACAGAATTTGAGCCAAGAAGTGTTCAGTCCAGCTTAGCTTGAAACTCAAACTTGATATGTTTAAACTCGAAAAAATATTCGGCTCGACTCGGCTCGTAAATACTATTGAGGTCACATTGAAGAAAGAAAATTTTGATCATATATAAGTCGAATACAAATTAATCACAAATATTTGCTCGGCTTGAGCTCGACTTAAGCTCGGCTCAAAACACAGCGAGTCAAACACGAGCCAAACTCAAACACTGTGAATTTTTTACAAGTTTGGTTCGTCTTGTTTATATTAAAGTTCAGATCGTTTACATTAAAGTTGGGCTCGGCTCATTTTATATTAAGCTAAATTCAAGCACACCCCTGCTCAGTTCGGCTCGGCTCGGCTCGCTTACACCCCTAAGCGAAGTTAATGAATGGAGTAGAAGTAGAGTATGCCTCATTTGGTCAGTTTCGTTAAAACAAAACTGAATTAATTATCTAATTAACTAAATCAAGATAATTTATTTCATTAAATAAAAACCAAACTACAATTGTTAACCAAATTATTTTAATTGAACTCCAATCAAACTAATCAAAATAATAAATGGTATTTTATACCATTAAGTATTCATTATTTATTAAGTATTTACTATAATTATTCTTAAGTTTTATTTAACAAATAAAGAATTATTAGTGCACATATAGAGGCTAATCATAAACTTATCACAAAAATATACGTGAATAAAGTTCTAATTTAAGATATTGTATAATAAGTACACAATATATAATATATTAAATTTTTATCTCTTTCACATCCATAAATAAATTATTTTCAATAAATTAAAAATAGACAACGGTTTTATAATTTTTTGTTATATATTATGATGAATAAAAATGCATAAAGACACGTGTACAATGAAAAAAAATTAAGAAACTAATGCAAATAAATTTCTTTTCATTTATTAATTTATTTGGTTTGATTGGCTTTGACGAAAAATCGATCAAATTATAACTATGTTTGGTTGGTTTTCAATTTCAACCAAACTACAACTAAACCGAACTAGCACCGAATTGAACAATCAAAATGAATTTAATTCGATCAGGTTAGTCGATTAACCAAACTATGCTCGCTTCGAAGTAGAATAGACCACTAATGAAATTATACCCAAACTCTTTGACATTTTTATATGATGTATACATCTGAGATCGACCTAACTTTGTTACCATACCTCTAGTGTGACGTTAATGATGATTCCACGGCAAACCGTAGAATATATATATATATATATATATATATATATATATATATATATATATGAAATAATTTTAAATATCGCAAAAAATATATATACCAATATAATGCTTGGGCTCTCTTACCATAATGATATTGATATTTGAGATATTTCTCAACTGTTCCATAGTTATTTTGTGAGCTTTACTTTCCTCCATAGTTGTATAGCCCACGCCGACCTTAATTATACAGACGAAAGTAATATTTTTTTGTGGTGTGCTTTCTTCATCTGCGAGTAATTGACTGGCCCGATGTGGATGATGTTCTTTAATTAATCCTCCTTTAAGGGAAGCTAATTGAGGTTTGTGTTCAATATGGATTGCTAATTAAAAGTGGCAACAACCTCGTAAAAAAAATGTAGGAGTTCGGGGTCGCAAGTTGCAAATGTACATTTTAAATTAAATGCCAACCATTTTCCCTTGTATATAGATGTAATTCAAATATTGAAGTTCATAACTTTCTATTTCATTTATAGATGAAGAAATCGGGTGATTCTATTCGAAATCGGAATCAGCCAATTTAAATTGGATCGGGAGCGATTTGAATCGAAATAGGCGTCGAATCATGTGAGAATCATTTTTTGGGATAAATAATGAAAATACTCTTGATATGATATTAAATAAATTATTTATGCATGAAAAAAATTAAAATTAAAATTTTAAAATGATAAAAATATCCCTTACATCGCCTTCTCTCTGCCGCTGCCACCCCTTCCTGTTGACCCCATGTACTGTCTACTGCCGCCCCTTGCCTCCGCAGTCGTCCCTTGCTTCCACTGTCATCCCTTGCCTCCACCCCCCCTCTGTTGGTCTGCCACTGTCCCTGCGCAGGGGACAGTTGGGGCTG